>JANHFO010005484.1:59243-71482 GCA_032468095.1 Pareas carinatus
TCACATTTTATTTTTCCATTTGGGAGGAAGGGAAGGGAAGGGAAGGGAAGGGAAAGGAAGAAACATTATTTCCTCTTTGCCGCATGAAACAATTACTTCCTGCTACCTAAGAGTGAGGGTGGCCCTTTAGCTGTTCCTGTGGTGAGAATGATGCTCTCACCACAGGAACATTTGGACTTGCATTCAACATTTCATAGAAAATGGCATTTCTTAAATAAAGTAGAGCAGAGGCTTTCAACCAGATGCTCAGAAATTCCATCTAAAATAGAAAACCAAGCCACATATTGCTCTTAACTCAGAGGAACCTCAGAGAGCCCTTAGAAATGATATCCAGCTTGCTTTCTTCCTAAGGCAGGACTAGAACTCAGGGACTGTCTATTGCTAGCTTGGAGCTTTTAAGCATATTCCAAACTGGCTCTAAAGATATGTTTGGGAAAGGGAAAATGATTAGGAAAATTTATGTAATTTCATGGTTTGAGGACAAAATCCTAACAGAGCTTGGGCAACTACAATAGTATTTTGCTCGCCATAATTGGATAAAATGAATGCAACAGTTCCTACACTGCAAATATGTTCCAAATAGAATAGGATGCCAGCATTTAGCTGTTATTGTTGGATATAGAAACAAGGAGACTCAGATTCAACTCTATCCTTAGTTATGATTCATTCTTAGCCACAAATTGTTTTCCAGTTCACCTGCTCACACCAGGATGAGGAAAAACTGGAGAACAGAGTACTTTGAATGCTGACTTGAACTCTTGAAGATGAGTTTTTATCCAAGATTTAGAATTCCACTAAAGATGATAGAATCAACTTTGCTTTAATTAGTGTTTAATTCAATTTATAGGGAAATGATCCAATATACCTTTGTGATATTTTGATATGTTGACCTACTCACTATGACTTAGCATTATCTGTGAATCAAGACACTTTGTTTTGTTCAATAAACCATGGTTTAAAAATCTTGGCAAAGACATATGTTTCAATATAGTCAGGGTTTCTATCAGGAGTTACTGATAGTGGATGGATGTAACACTAAATGTTGGTTCATGACTGATTTTTAGCATGTCTATGCCCATCTCTTCTCTTGGCAAAGGTATAAAGATGACATAAGAATGAATTACCTTTACATTTTCAATTAACTATCTCTTGCTTGAAGTGTAATAGATCATTAGTAGTTTCTAAATTATGTTTCCTTTTACTTAGTTCAAAAACATTTCTTATTGTTCCATTGTGAATAGAACAAATGCAATAATATGTAATATATTGCATTATTAAAATAGAAGAACTAGCCAAAGACCCCCCAAAAAGATATTGACTGTGGATATATTTGTTTACAGATCCTTCACACAATCACTTTATTTTCAAGGATTCTCTTTTCTAACTAGACAGTTCTTCTTATGTTCTGCATCTTGAGTGAGAGTTAGCTGCTTGTTAATAAGTGGAAGAAATGCAGTAAGCGATATGTCTCCTCTGAAGAGTCAGAATTGGAGGGTCTTCTGATCAATATTATCAATCAGAGATGTATTTTGTTTCAGCAAGATAAAGTAGTTTTTCATAGGAGAAGATTTCAGAGAGGGATATTTGTTTGGCATGTTATTTGCCTATTTCTTTTCTCTACAAAGAAAAAAAAAGCTTATGTTTGTGATCATCTTCAGGCCTCTCATGATGTGCTTCATTTTCTAATCAGGAAAGGTGATCTTGCATCAAGTGCAATCAGAAACACAACACGCAAAAGGTGATTAAGAAGAAATGTAATGACGACTTAAAATGTATACTGTATGAAGATATCAAACATGGAAGTATTTAGTGAAATCATCAACTATGCTGTGTGTCATAGATACCATTTGCTACTTCAATTAATGCAAATTTTCTTCTTTTATATGTATTTTTTTCTAAACTAGAATGAGGCAGCCATATGTTTTGGCTACAACAAATCTTCCTCAGTTTTTCAGACCTCACCTTGAAAGAGACGTCATTCCTGGGCTCATACTGCCCTGAACTGTAGATACTGGCAACAATTTTTAACAACTGCCAGTGACCTTCAAACATAAGCTACAGTTTATAATCAACAATGGGTGAGTTCACTGTGCCAAAACCAAATAAAGCATATTTTTGTTAGCCAATCCGGGGGTCCCTTTAAAGACTGGGTGTACAAAGTAAACCGTAGTTCTAGTATTCCTTGATAGTAGCTGCAGACTAATCCTCATTAAATGTTCTGTCATTTACTTGATTATTCTTTTCTCTCCTCCTTTATAATCTTTGGTTTCCTAGATGAGTGCATTGTCTCTCAGCATTCAGGACATTCATTAAGGTCAGAAGTATCCAGTTTTAAAATAAGGCTTATATTATTTCCCACTAGAAATAAACTGCTGAAATTGAAAAAGTGAACATTTTGGTTCAAAGGGTTTCTTTCCACCTATTTGGAATTGGGGCAGGGCAGTCTCCTGGAACATGGCCAAAGTCAGCAAAGACTGGTCCCACCCTTATTTCTGCCACTTTTTTTATATATCAGTGTCTGTCTTCTACCTTTTCCCTTTACTTTCCATATCCTCTTCAGTTTCACCTTTAGGCTCTAGGTACTTCTTCAGTTTTTCATACTCCTTATTCCTGATGCTGCTGGCACTTAGAACCACTACATCTATCGCTACAACTGTGTTCTACTCTTTGTCTACTATCACAATGTCTGGTTAATTGGCCAGTACTTGCCTGTCTGTCTAAATCTGGAGTCCCATTGGGCCTTAGCTTTGTTATTCTCCACAATGTTTTGTGGGATCTCCTATCTAGATTTAAGAGGATCTAGCTCATATTTTATACAGATGTTCCTATACACAATATCGGCTACTTGGTTGTGCCATTTGATATATACTGTTTCCTTCCTCATTCCTTCCTTACAGCCAATGTCTGCCACCTCAGTGATGGTACACCCTTTGCAAGGTCTTGTCTTAGCATGTCTACTTCCTCTCACATCTGCTGCTGCTGCCTCAGATATTGTCTCAATAGCTCATATTTGGGTGCCATCTTATTGATATATTCCTAGATGCTTTGGATTTTATCCATGACAATGGCTTTGACAGTTGCCATAGTTCCATCCCATCAGTCTTAACTATTTTCTCTCTCTTGACTACCATCTGGTTATGTTTCTCTAGCCTGAATGACATCTCAATGTCCTGATTGTAGATCCATGTCAGTGGATCAGGATATTGATGTCTTTTTCACTCTGCATAGAACTTGATGATGGTGGCTAATGGTAGTTCCACTCTTGAACTTGTATTCAGTCTTTGTGGTTGTTTGGATGAGGGGAGTTCAACCCTATGTAGAACAGCAGTGGAGACAGTACAGCACCCTCATATATGCTGTAATTAAAGATAGCTTGAGTTGTCTTGAGTTGACTTCTAGTGTTGTCTTCCACAGTTCCTTGAGTTCTCTTACCTTGCATATTGAGGAGGGTGAAACAATAACATAATTAAGGTAATTATAAGATGCTTTTTTTTGTATTTTGATGTCTCTGGTGCATGGTGCATCTTATATTCAATGGTGTCTTACCAGGGTAATGATTATGCTCCAAGAAGCTGTTGACAACCAAGGTCTCGCGAACAGGAGGTGGGGGTGAGCTAGCAGTCATTGCTGCAGCTGCTGCCAGGGCCATTCCAAGAATAAGTTTGTGGAGCCTCGACAAGTGCGGGACAGGACCTATTATTAACCCAGACTCTGACTACTGCACAGTTGGTAATAGAATTCACTTTGATGTTGCATTTAAACTAAAACTTATTTCTAAGTTTTTGAATAAAGGATTCATTTTATAACGAGTGGTGTTTTATAATCATTGAAACATGGTAATAATGCTATGCTATGATATGCTAAATACAATATAACATAACAGTACTTCAGGTAACAGGCTACAGATGACCAAAGTTCTCACTAGAACCTTAGTATTTTCTTAGATGATACTAGGTTAGGGTTTCCATCATCCCAGACCATTTATCCTGCAGGTTGAGGGAATAGGTCACATGTGTGTGATTGACAGCTGAATAAATTTGTTGAATTAATGAATGATGAGAATCAGCTCTGCCTAAGGTATATTGCAGTGATCATTAAAATGTGTGGGACAGAGATAACAAGTCCCTTTTGCTTGATACTGTGAGCCTTCATTGATCGGGTGTGTCAATCTTTAAATTACAGGCAGAAATATAAGAGACATAGTTGGATCTGCACAAACTAAAACATCCTAATTGTGCCTGGAGGCATACCATTTATTTACAACACAAGCAATGAGAAGAATTCTCACCACTCAAATATGTACAAGACTATATTTACATTAAAATATCAAGTTTTCGATGAGAGTCTTCCTCACTGATGGTGTGAAGTACTATGAATGATAATCTGGGTCAGCTCTTTCATGCAATAAGGTGAAGCAGCTCATTTTTAAGTTGAATCAAAGGATTGTAAAACCCTAGACGATCAGAGTTTGCTTTATCTCAGTCAGAACAATGTCTTTGGCTCTCTTTTTTTTATAAGAATTTTTTTATTGAAAAGTTGAGAACAAATAGGTAATATACAAACAAAGAGAAGAAAAGAGAGAAAAAAATACACAATCTCAAAATCAGTCTGAAAGCTCTTGCCAGTCTGTAAAGTAAACAGAACCAAAGTTCCTCTTACAGGCAAATCCATACTCCTTGAGAGAAATTATTCCAGTCCATACTGTCCCAAAGCATCGACCTCCAGATCGGCGTTAGCTGTTTTTCGCCCCTTCTCCACCAAAGATTCCTCCAGCAAGATAGGATCCTGGTCTGCCTCTTCTACGAACGGAGAGATTTCCACATCAAAAACTTTTAACAATACCTCACAAAGTGTTGCTTTAAGACCTTCTTTGAAGAGATCAGAGGCTTTTTGAATTGACTCGCGAAATGCCACTTCATAAGCCTCAAAAAGGGCCTGCAGCGATGTCCTTTGTAATTCCATAAGGTTTGTTAATTCCAGTGCCAAAGCCATCTTTACAAATCTCTCTTCTTTAGAAAAAGGAACCCAGCGCAGCTAAAGTACTTTACAAAAAGAAAAAAGAAAAACTCAAATCCACTTTCACTTTGAGCAGAGAGTTACGATGTATCAAAGCAAAAGCTCTCTCAGTCCGTTCGCCATTTTAGGGAGGGACTCCTCAGCAACGGAGTTAAGGTTTCAAAAAGAAATAAAAAGTTACTTGAAATTCTGCCTGTTGCTCTGTCCGGATAGAAAAATTAAATTAAAAAAAGTTTCTTGTGTGTCCTGACACACATGGCAGAATTCCGATTCTGAGTCTGAAGGAAGGACTGCCTGAATTGAAGTGGTTAAAGCAAAGATGTGCGCTGGCCTTGATGGGAGACTCCTGGCAGGAAATGGGCAAAGGCAGGAGAGATGCTGCCTGATTTAAGTCAACATCCCTTGGATGCACTCAGTAGCCTCCTCCTCCTCCTCCTCCTCCTCCTCCTCCTCCTCCTCCTCCTCCTGCTCCTCCTGCTCCTCCTCCTCCTCCATATTTAGGATGCTTGTTCTCTCGGGCATATAACGGTTCCAATGTACTGACCGATTTGTAAGTGCTCCAGGAGCTGCGGAGCCTCCGGTAGTCGATGCTCACCCGTCTCTTTTTGTTCGTGTTTCTCCCCTTTCCAAAGACCTTCCGCCTGCTGGCAGCGTGGCGCCGGGTCTGCCGCCCTCACGCCTTCGGCAGCATCGGAAAGCGGCAGGCACTTCCGCTCTCTGGGACGTGAGTCACTCCGCATTTCGCTCTTGCTGATCTAGACCTTCCGGAACCGCAGGGAGCAGCCTGGACCGAAGGTGCTCCCAGGCCCCGAAGGGGGCCCACTTGCCACGCCGGCTCACCCCCCCGCCTCGATCCCAGGCTGCTGCCACGCTTCCCTCCCCCTTTCCCTGCTGCTCAAGGGCTCCTGTTTGAAGGGGCTTCCAGGAAGGGGCCCCGGTGCTCCCTCCATGCTGCCCCCCAGAAGGGCCTCCCCTGCATAGCCGTGCAGGCACTCAGGCAGCCTCCCTCCCTCCTGGGCTGCACCCCGTCCCCGCTGGAGCGGAAGGAGGGAGTGAGAGCCGCACCTGGCGAGAGGGCCACTCAGGCGAGGGCCAGGGGCCGTGGACAGAGAGCCGCTGCACACCTTCCCCACGGGAGCCCCAGCTCTTGGCCACGGGATCCCCGGGGGCTGGCGGTGGGTGGGCTGCCCAGCGAAGCAAAGAGCCCTCTCTGCTCGGCTGCCTTTGGTTTCCTCGCGCCTGGGTGGTGCTGGGGGAGCCGTGGGAGGCCGGGCCGAGGGGCTCGCCTGCGGTCCAGGGTCACGCCGTGATGCGGCAAGGGGACGATCCCAGGAGTCCCCTTCAGCTACGCCCGTCTCTCTCTGCTCTGCCTCAGCAGGTGCCGAAGGGGCCGGGGGTTGCAGGCCAGGCCGAGTCCCCCTTCAAGACTCTCTCCTTGCTCAGCCAGGCCCAGGAAGCAGCCCTCAACCAGCATTTGACGAGGAAGGGGCCCCTTCCCAGCAGGGCTGCCGCCGGACTGGTGAGTGGAGCTGTCCTGAGCCGTCACTCTCGGCTTGGCTGCCTCCTGGCCGGAGGGCTTCCTGGCAGCAGCCCTTTTCCTGGCCAGAGGAAGTCGAGAGGGAAGCAGGCGGCCTTGCGGTGGAGAAGCGCCTCCCTCCCCGCACGGGGTCCATGGGTGGAGGGCGCTGCGTTCCCCCCTTGAGCTCCTGGAAGGATGTGGGAGGTGGTGGTAGTGCTGAATCCCACGAGGATCCTGCCCTGCTCCCCCCATCGCCCATCCTTGGGGGACCTGGCCCCTCCGATCCCCCCCAACTCCCATCTTTGCTCTCGCCAGAATCCACAGAGCCGGGAGTCCCGTGTCAGGGACGCTCCTTCCTTCTCGAAGCCCTGCAGGAAAATGTTCCGGGTCACAGCAAACGTCGGCACAGCTGGCGACCCCAAAGCCCACCTGGGCAGCTACTCCCAGTCCTACGGCACCATCTGCAAGTCCGCCCTCCGGAACCTGCCCGTCTCCGGTGCTCCTTGTCCAGCGCTCGCCCCCAGCCCCCAGCCGCTCTGAGCTTAGCCCCGGTCGCCGGCCCCTCCCGCAACCCCCCACGGGCAGGCATAGAGCACCGCTCTGTCCCATCTGTCTCTGATCCGTCGTCGTCACCCGGAATGCCTGGATATCCCCCGAGGGAGACGGAGACACGCCGACCTCGCGGCCCTTCGCCTGGTCCCAGCCGACAGGCAGGTTTTCAAGGCTCAGGCTGGCCAGTCTGTGTGTTGGGCGCCCTCACAATCGAAAAAGACCCCCCTCCCAAAAAAGCCTCTGAGATAAAAGCCTTTTTTACCTGTCATAAAATCGACTGTCTTTTCATTCAGGCTAGGCTGGGCTCTGAGCCCCGGGCACTGCGTCGATCATGGCCACGCGGCCAGTCCCCAGCGGCTGCAGACCGCCACCCGTCGCCTCCATGGACCCCCCCCCCCCCCGTGTCCCTGTCTGACCCCTCAGGTGCCCCTCTGGAAAGCCAAGGGGAGGCTGAGAAAGGGATCCCGAAGCATGCGGGGGGGGGAGCATTTAGCCAGGGGGGGCTTCGCCCATTCCCTCCCCCAGGGATGCCCCTGCACCCCCCTGGCGCCTGCGTGGGAATGGACACCAGGCATGATGGGAAGAAATAAGCCTGGTCGGCTCAGTCTGCGTCCATCCTTTGGTCTGCCAGTGGGATACTTTTCCAGAGCGGGACCCAGCCTAATCCATGGGCAGAAGTCTGGAAAATGGGCTGCAGACCACGTGGCGCCTTCCCCGCCCGACCACGGCCCCTTCCTTCCCGGCACCACGTTCCCAGCGCCTGCACTCGAACGCCGGGGCCTGCGCGTAGGAAGGACTGGAGCCGTGGCTGCTCCCTCCTGCTTGGCCCAGGGACTCCTGCAGCGGGTCAGGGGCTGTGTGGGCCCAGGGCTGCCTTTCGTGGGAGGACGAGTGAGGGCCATTTAAGCCCGCCCAGCACAGGCGAGGCTGCCGTCCCTCTGGGTCGCCGGCTCCAGTGCTCAGCTGCCGAAGTGGCCCTCCTACTGTGGGGGACTCTTTTCCCGGAGGCCACTGGGAAATCATTTTGTGGCAGGATAGGCCGTGGCCCAGGCCACTGCTGCCCTCGGCCCTCCTGTCACCTGTGCTGTCAGCCGGAAACGGGGCCCTTCTGGCTGAGAGGCCGGGCGCATTCCGTCGGGAGGGGGGCTGCTGTGCTGGCGAGGAGGAGAAGGGGGTCTCGGGAAGGCTGGGAATCGGGTGTCCGACGGGGAAGAGGCCTGTCGAGGGACAAACCTGCCCTGCCTTCCTATAAGCCAGACGCATTTAGCCCTCGGAGGGGATGCCAGGGACGTTCTTCCAGCACTTGGATGTCTGGGAAGCTGCTCGTGGAGGCGGGAGGGGGCCGACGGAGGGAGGGGGGAATCCAAAATCAAAATGAGGAGAAACTCTGGCCCAGCCCCCCGGAGGTCGGAAGGCAGCCGCTCAGTGTGGGATAGCTCAGGAGAGGGGCAGGCGGGCTGCGGAGTCCCTGCTCTGGCCCAGCGCAGCCTGCAGGATGCCCAGCCTGAGAAGCAACGGCACCGAGGCCTGCATGCCGCTTCATGGCGCTTCACGGCCCCCGGGCAGCCGTTGGCAAAGCCAGCCTCCGCCCCCTCCCCAGCAGCCTGGGTCCTCATTTGACCCACCTCGGAAGGACGGAAGGCTGAGTTGGACTTCAGCCAGCCAGGATCGAACGGCTGGCTTTGGCCAGGGTCAGCCTGCAAGTCTGCGTTCTGACCGCTGCGCCACCACGGCTCAGGGTGGAGAGGAGGCTCAGGCCTAAAGCGAGACAAGGCCGCCGTAATTCATTGTCCCTCCCTTGAGTTGTCCAGTGTTGAATTGTGTCCCAAACCCCTTGGCGATGAGGGCGCAGCTCCGTTGTCCATGTCCAGGAAGGGGCTGCTGGAGACTTAGTGGTCCATTCCTATAACATGCCCTCGCCAAAGGCAGGAAAGAGAAGTCGTTTCCCTGGGAGCATCCGGGTCGGGTGGTGGATCCAGCATCTGAGCTGCATCTTAAAACGTGCCCAGTGGGACTGTGAGCCAGTGTGTGGTTATCTGGCATTTTCTAAACCTTTCCCCAAATTGCAGCCCCAAATGATGGAAGTTTTAAAAATAACATTTATTTTAACATTGGTTTTTGTGGCCCCTCTTGTTATGCCATTTGTAGGGAAATTGCATTCAACCAAGGACAACTATAACCCCAGAACTTTTAGAACCGAATGAAAACTAGCAACAGCCACAAAACACTGCACTGCTGATCGCTGCCAGCCCCAAAGGTCGGAGCAGCCATGCCTGAGGGTGTCGCTCAGCCCTGCCAGTGTGCGCCTCCCAGGGGACCCTGCTGCTTCCCACAGAAGATCCGCCCAGATCCTCCTCTGGGGGAGAAGTGAGTGACACCCCCGTGACTGGCTGCGGCTGGGCGTGGGCCCGCAGCAGAGGGGCTTCAGGTGCTGAGGGTAGGGAAGGGCGGCGTGGCCATCTCTTTGGGCTTGCAGCCGCTTGGGCACAGCCCGGAACGCCCCGCAGTCACCCGGCTGATTCCCGGAGAGAAGGAGGTGAGCTTTCCCTTGGCCGGCGGGGTGCACCGGAAGCTGCTGCCGGGAGTGATGACGTGGCGAGACCCCTGATGGTCCTGCAACCAGGACCGCCTGCATGCCAGGTCTTGCCGGCACTGGTGCTCCTGGAAAAGCCGGCGCTGCTGCCCCCGCAGGTGGCTCAGGAAGGCCTTCAGCATCTGGGCCTGCTTGATGAGGCTGAGCAGCTCGTTCTGCAGGCTCCAGTTGTCTGCCTTCACCTGCTTGGTGTGGTGGACGAGGCTGCGCACCGCCGCCTCCTCTGCCAGCTTGCCCAGGATTTGGACCTTCTGCTGAGCGTTCATCTCGTACTCGGCCGCCTGGTGGAGGAAGCGGCTCTTGACCCTGTGCATCTGCTCCGCATGCTGGATTTTGGTGACCAGCAGCTCCTTCTCCAGCTCCCGGATCTGGCCCAGGTGCCGAAGCTGCAGGTCCTGCCAGGGCTGCAGCTCCGCGACCTCCCGGTTCAGGAGGAAGAGCCTGTTCTCCAGCTCGATCAGCTGCAGCCGCACCTCCCGCTCCCGCTCCACGTACTGAGCAGCCACCTCTGCTTTCTGCCTCTGGATCTGAGAGAGGTCGAAGCGGTTCTGGTCGTTCAGGGAGATGATGGCGTTCTGACACCGGAGGGTTCTTCGGGTCAAGTAAGAAAGGTAGACCTTGCTGGCCTCTCGGACCTGTTGGGCTTCCTTGTCCAAGTACTCATTCTCCAGCTGGAAGTGTCGCAGTCTCTGGGAGTAGGTTGTGATGTGCTCGGAGAGGATTTCAAGTTCCTTCTGCAGCCGCTGCTCCTTCTCGCTCACGAAAGGGGCCGTGCCGTGAGGGCCCACCGCCCCGTCCTTGCCTTTGCCCTTCTTACCTTTGGGCTTTTTCTTGGGGGCCATCTTGATAGGGTCAAAGGGCACAGCTTCAGACGCTGTGGAAACAGAGGCAGAGAACGGCAAGCTGTCACATCCGTGATCAGGTCTAGAGATTCACAGACTGTTAGTAATGATGTTTTAAGCCGCCCCTCCGAGCCCCCTAGAATGGGTGGCTCCTCTCGTGGGGGGAAGGTAGAGGGGCATTGTGCCTGAGGGTCAGCCTTTCCTCACCAAATTATGGGGAGAAGCAAAAGCCTTCTGCTTGACAGCAAAACCAGCAAATTCACAAAAACACCCCCACAACTTCTTTGAACCTGTTCTAATTTCTCTGAATCCTTAAACGGTGGCATTCAGAACTGGACACAGTACTGAAGTTATTTAATTAGAACAAGCTTTTTCCGCTATGGAATACTCTATGGTTTGTCCAGAGTCATCTTGTTTGAGGGGGTTGGCATTATAAATCTAATAAATACTGTATTTTTCGCACCATAGGATGCACCGGACGATAAGACGTATGGCGTCCAGAGGCCTCTCATTTGGAACGCGAGTGTGCGATCTCTGCGCATCTGCAGGGTGCTCCAAAGTCCAGAGATCAGCTTGCAAGCCAAACTGGAGGCTTCCCACCACCCCGTGGAGCCATCTCCGCCGACCCGTGGGGTGCTGGGAAACCTCCAGTTTGGTTTGCAAGCCGATCTCCGGACTTCGGGGCACCCCGCGGAGCGATCTCCCATGCTTTTTGGGAGTATTTGCTCCATAAGACGCAGACACTCCCCCCCCTTTTTTTGGGGGGGGGGGAAAGCACGTCTTATGGTGCAAAAAATACGGTAAATGCATTTGCATTTTACACTTTCTGTTAGGGTTGCTTTTTCATGGTATAGCAGCCATGTCTTACTGCCAGCTCATATCCAAGTCACAATCAACTACTATTCCAAGATGTTTTTCACTAGTGCCAGATAACTCCTATTCGACACCCAAGCGTTTGGTTTCTGTTTCAAATGAAGAATTTTGCATTTTTCAACTCTTTTCTCTAACCTAGGAAGACAGATTGTGACTTTCTCTCTCCTATAGTGACTTCACCTAAGATTTTTTTGTTCTCCGAACAACATGCTTCAGTGACCACAGTTGAGCAAGATTTCTTTCAGGCCCACTTGTAGAATTGATAAATATTCAAAAATTTGTAAGCAAAGCCTCTTTCTGAGAAATAAGATGTCATAAGTCATCATACACAGGTTAGAAAGAAAAGTAAGAGGAGGAGAGAAATGGAGGATAAAAAGTAGAAGGGAAAGAAGGAAGAAAAAAGGGAAGAAGGGAAGAGGAAAAAGGAGAGGGGAGGGGAGGGGAAAAACAAATATAAATAGAGAGATATAAATGATATGAAATAACAAATAGATATACTCTGAAAGATATCAGAATATGCTTGATGTACATCTATAGTAATAAACGCCAAAATGATTCATTCAGCAGCAATTGTGACGTCCAAATCAGCCACATCGGGTGGATTAACAACAACAGTCTATAGCCCCTCTCTCCTCAAGAGCAAACTGCACTTGGTGAACCAGAAAACATAGTTGGTGCCATCCAACCATGTAATCATAGTTAGGCTTATTTTTTTTTTATTTAATTAAATTTGTATACCGCCCTTCTCCCCGAAGGGACCCAGGGTGGTGAACAGCCATTTAAAACACATAAAAGGTAAAAAACAATCACAAATAACAAGGAGAATAACAATAATACCGAATTT
>JANHFO010005485.1:7109-17272 GCA_032468095.1 Pareas carinatus
TAACAAAATCATAAATGCTTATTTAATCATAAAATCTGTAAAGGTTGTTTAATTGTAGCAAAAGAGACAGTAAGACAGAATGAGAGAGAGACAGACACATACACACACACAAAGGGAGAGAATGAGAGACAGACAGACAGACAGATACACACAAAGAGGCAGAGAAAGAAAGAAGAAGAGAATGAGACAGAGAAACCATACAATTGAACAAAAAAAATTCAAATAACCTCCAATTTTCCTGCAGACCACCAAAACTTTCTCACAGCCCACTGGTAGGTCCCGGCCCACAAGTTGGCAACCACTGTTTTAAACAATCAAAGATAATTCCTCAAAATGGGCTCACAAGACGTGTTAGGGAAACCAGAGTTCGAACTGTCTTTGGAAAAGCAAGCAAGATTGAGACCATCCAAATGCCAGAGAATGTTGTTTTAAAGGGCAGGCATGGCAACAAAGAAAGATCCCATACTCAATTTCATCGCTGGACACTTGTATTGCTGTTGTGGCTGCCTAAGGCCGCCGTCCCCACTACCACCCCGCACCCCTCAGTGCCCTCTTGGCCATTGGTGCCCCCAAGGCCCTGCACATAATTGATGCAGACCTCTCAGCGGCTCCCTGCCCCACATGCAGCCTGCTGTGGGCATTCCAGAAGGCATCTCAAACATCCAGGCTTTCCAGCGGTCCCCCGCACAACACACGGCCTGCTGCAGGCCTCTGGGAGGGCTCCTCAAATGTCCACAACCTACCTCCATGGCCTACCATGGGCTTTCCGGCAGACCTGCCACCAGCAGGCGCCACCTACAGCCGTGGCCTGGGATGGAGCTGAAACGGTGACGGCCGATCCCTCACCATCTCCAGGTCAGCACATATATGGCATATATGTCAGACACAAGGCTTGTGGGCCAGGTGCAGCACTCGGCCTATGTCCATCCGGCCCACAGGCCTTGTGTCCGACATATATGCCATAAGCAATGGGGCTCACAGTATATCAATGATCTTTCTGGGTATGCAGCAAGAATTAGAGATAAGCAAGACTGCAAATAACCAGGCCCAAATGCACTGAAGGCTTTAAAGATGATAACTAGCACCTTGAATCATTCTCAGAAACCCACTTGCAATAAGTGCAGTTACAACAAACAGTGTTACATGAGCAAATGAAGGATTTTGCATCCTACGATAGCTTCCAAACGGTTTTCAAAGTCAGTTCCATGTAGAGCAAATTGCAGTAATCCATATGATAATTGACCAAGTATGGCCCCCTGAACTAGGAATGGGCATAATTTATGTATAAATTCCTGCAAAAGACTCTTGAGTCATGATGGCAACTTGCTCTTGAAAGAGAAGGCATGAATCTAGAAAGAATCCTAAACAGCAAACAACTATTTTATACTCTTTTACTATCTCAGGCAGTGGGACCCCAGAACCACAAACAGAAATCTTGAGAGGCTAAAAAACCTGTAGCCATGCCTTCTTACTAGAACTGAGACTTCTTGTCCACCCATATCATCTACAAATGGGAACAGAATCTAGATAGAATAATTTGGACAACTAGAGGCTGAAATGAACATTGTAATATCAACGTACTGATGATATCTAACCCAATTTGATACATGGCTTCACCCAGAGGCCACATGTACCTATTAAAAGTGAGCAGGGAGAGAATAAATTCTTAAGGCATTCACCAGGCTTGGGTCACAGTTGGGAATTCTCCCGAGGGAAGGACGCAAATCACTATAACAGTTTCCCACTTCCAACTTTCTGAGCCAGTCCTGAATAATATCATAATTGATGGTACCAAAAGCCTCTCAATATTAATTACATATTAGAGTAATATGATCAGACTATTGTTGCCACCACACACACACATTTCACATCTACAGGGAAAATAAACACCCTCAGATTAAAAGTCGTATTCCTCTCAGTCTCAGCTTCCTCTGATATCAGATGCAACAATGTAAAAAAAAGGTATTTCTAGTGGTTAGAACAGGCGTCAATAGGCCACATACAATCCAATGGCACATCATGAGGGAGACAGGATGATCAATGCCCAAGGTAACAGATTCCAAAGAAGCTGCAGGACTCAGGCATCACTCTATTGGCCATCAATCTGATCCTGCTATAGGCTATCTAGATTAGCACCACAAGCAACAAGCACTTAACAGTAGGTATCATCCATGCTACTAGGCAAGTATTCACAGCTGCATAAGCACTTGGCACCACTCTTCCAGCATTCTGCAACTTAGCACCAAGCAGTTGATTGACAGCACTTCCAAGTAAGAAAATGTAACTATTCAACAGCTGATCAGCAGTATCACAGCTGCTACTGCTAAATGGGTATAACCGCTTCATATCTTCTCCAGCTGTGAGACTGATTTTGACATGTCTGGAATCCTCCTTCTTACAGGACTACTCTTTGGCAGCCATTTTGGCAGCACTGATTACTCCAGCCTCGACCACTATTGTGGTCAAAGTCCTTAAAAGCTGCCAACTATTCCAGTGGTACCAGAAGACCTTTCACTCCATCCACAGCCATTATCTTCAACCTTCATAAACATACTAAGTCACCTAAATTCTGGCTTCACTTACTACCAAATCTGTACCTTTATGAATAAGCAATAACTCCCCAGCATGCTCTTTTATTAATGTTTACCTCATTAAGACCTTCAAGAATAACTTTGATCTTTTTAATGAATCTTATGCCAAGACAACTTTGAAACATAAACAAGTTTAATCATTCTAGATGTAGTCAGAATGATTCAAACCACTTAACAAAACTCTAAAAGAAAATATTTAGGTTTTCCCTATATGATGAAGGATATGTTAGTGTTATTTTAGAATTATTCTTTTTCTAAAAAAACAGACAAATGATTACAGGCAATGTTGTTCCCATGCAATCAAGACAAATTCTACCAGCCTAGCTTTTTTGCAAATTAGGGGATAAATACAATCCCATTTAATCTTGTAGTCCTAACACAAAAACCATAAATAAAATAAATATTTTTCTCACTCATATTATTTTCTATGGATATAGAAATCTAAAGATTTTGAATTTTTGTCCCATCAGTGGTTTCAAGTAGGGCTTGACTCAAAAAAAGCTACCCTTAGTTTTTAACTGTAATTACAATAGAAACAGACATCATATGGATTCAAGATATTGGGCCCAAACTAAATAGTTTTGATTAACATTAGTCAGTGATAAAGTCAATTTACCTACTGTAGATCCAACATAAGCAGGTCCTACTAAATTTATCACTTTATAAGCAAATTCTCCCAGAAGCTAATATATAATCACAAAGCAGCCATACTTTGTACTGTTATAACTGCTTTCCTCAACCATGTTATGCTATAAAAGTCAGAGACTGAATTCTATAGAGGTACTAAATATCATTAGGTAAACAAGCAGATTGACAAGACAACTAGATCCATAGTATAATAAGGATATTGTATGTCAAGGCAACATGCAAACATAGCTTACCTGGAACGCAAACTGAATGTCTAAATCAGCAAAGAGCCACAGACAAAAAGAGAAGACTAGGAAGGCAGATCAGCCAAATCCTCTGTTAAGAATGCTAATGCAAATGAAACAGAGTGCAAGCCTAGGAAACACAAAAACATTCCAGTCTCCCTCCAGACTATGGTAATCTAACTTCCGGGAAACTGCTATTCTTTTTTAGTTGTTCTTTGGAATGTGTACCTCTTGTACACATATAAAACTGAACAGCTCAGCACAGATTGCTATAAGTCTGAAAACAGTTAGTTTGGGATTAGGAACCCAAAAAATAAAAATCTGTTTTGCACTAGTCAGCTTTCACTACTTTGACATATTTTTTTGGTTTGAACTCAAATAAAGACTTCTCCCACAGTAGCAACTCCCACTCCAGACCTGATCAGTTCTCTTTTTTATTTTAGTTATAGCAATAAAAACATATAAGAAAAAAGGGATGTGGGATGGTGGTGAGCATGTATGTATGGGCCTGTGTGTGCATGTACGGACATACACAAAGACATACATATACGTACACAAAAAGAAACCTTTTCCAAAAAAGTATTTCCCCCCCCTATATTTGTAAGGAATTCATTATTGGTGAAATTTATGACACAATGGACTGAGATCACTGACTGTGGACACACTGCTTGTTTTGTATAAAATGTAATAACCTAAGGAACATGTACCCTTTTCTCATTTGGTTTAGATTCTGGAACGGACTTTGGAACCAGACAGTTCAGATGAGGAGCCCCCTCCAGTTTACTCCCCTCCTTCCTATGATATGCATGTATATGACCGAAAGTACATGCAGACTCCTCCAGTACCACCACCCAGGTATGTAGACATTAAGACCAGAATCAGAGTTGGTGATCCAGCAACCTCATCACAAGATAAGAAATTGAGTGGTTAAACACTGCTGACAGATGTTTTCTTAGCCTCTGTGGATGGGACTTTAGTGGGGGAGAGACCACAGCTGCTTGAGTCAGGAGTGTGTGATCATTTGTGGTTCTTCAGATGTTGATGTACAAGAGCTCCAAGCTAGCATGGACAAAATAGAGGAAAGCTGGGAATTGTAGTTCAGTCCCATCTGGTAGAGTTCTCCTGCTTATCTCAGATCAGTGTTTAAAATGTTTGACAGTTGCAGATGTGTGTGGACTTCAGATCCCAGAATTCCACAGCCAACATGGCTGTTGATGAGAACTGTGGGAATTGAAGTCTACACACCTGGGTGTTGCCAAAGGAAGTAGAATTATATTATTGTGATTTGCTTTTCTTCCCCCTCTCCCACCAAGCAGAACTGATATTCAAAATTCCAGCGGTTCACAAGCACAAAGACGATACAGGGACTGGAACCCACCATTATTAGGGAATCTTCCGGATGACTTTCTCCGCATCCTGCCACAGCAAATGGATACAGTGCAGGTGGGACGCAGAAAACTTTCGTATTTCGAGTGGGTAACACGTTGCCCAGGGGTGGAGTTGACCTGTAACATGTAGTTGTAATCTGCTATAGGTCTGCAGGAGGTGTGATCGCTTTCTTTTTTATACATAACCTTTTTCTAGAGTACACAAAACTGTCATCAAAGCACAGGGAGTCCTGGAAACCAGAGGGCTCAGGGGTCATTGGATCAGGAGAAGAAATGGAAGCAGTATTTGGAAGATGAACGGATTGCTCTGTTTCTCCAGAACGAAGAATTCATGAAGGAGCTTCAGAGGAACCGAGATTTCCTACTGGCCCTGGAGAGAGGTAATGGACTTTTTAAGAATCAAAGTTTTAAAAATAACCACCTTTTCCTCTCCAACCAGTATGGGACAATCTTGATTTTGTCAATGTGACCCTGGTGAAGGTGTTAGGGCAGTGATGGCGAACCCAAAA
Source organism: Pareas carinatus (assembly GCA_032468095.1). Taxonomy (NCBI): domain Eukaryota; kingdom Metazoa; phylum Chordata; class Lepidosauria; order Squamata; family Pareidae; genus Pareas; species Pareas carinatus. Next base: position 12,470 of record JANHFO010005485.1, read on the forward strand.
GCCATTTTTTATTGCAAAGTGCCAACACAAAAATATACGCCCCCTCCCTGCGCCCTTCATTGACCCATAGGCCCCCGCCTGCCAAGCTCGCGGGCTACACGAGCTCACCGTGGGCCTTCCAATAGTCTACCCCAGCTTCTGCGACCCACAGTGAGCTATGATCCCCTCCAACCTAGCTCTTCTTCTCTCTCACCTTCACCACAGACTTCGTGCTGCATTTGAGCCACTCGTCTTACCCCAGACGGGAGGGAGGAAGCACTCCCATTGAGCTGCTGGGCAGAGGAGCGGGTGATGTCAGAAATATCCTCTGGCTTTCTAGTAAAGAAACCTGTGCTGGGGCAACAGCGTGCGTGCCCACAGAGAGGGCTCTGAGTGCCGCCTCTGGCACCCGTGCCATAGCTTCGCCACCACTGTGTTAGGGCATGTTGGCAGTCTGGAACATCCCCAAGGATATTGTTTCCCACCCACAGAGTTTTATGTACAAATAATTCTCGAGTTATGACCATAATGGAACCTATCCAACTTGTCTTTATAGTCATATGTTGTGATGGTTGTAAAGTGTCACATAACCGACCCGATTGTAGAAACTTTTTCGTGGTGCAAATAGTCTTCAACGTAATGACCACACTTGAGCCCAAAATTTTGGCTGCTAAGTGAAATATTTGTTAACTGAGTTTTTGCCCCATTTTACGACCTTTCTTGAAACAGTTGTTGAGTGTTAAGTTAGTAGCACGGTTGTTAAATGAATCTGACCTTCCCGGTCGGTGACTTTGCTGGTCGGAAGGTTGCAAAATGGGATCACATGACCCTGGGACAGTGCAACCGTCATAAATATGAGTCGGTGGCCAAGCATCTGAATTTTGATCACATGGCCATGGGGATGCTGCAGCGGTCATAAGTGTGAAACATGATCGTGTTACTTTTTCAGTGCTGTTGCATCTTCGAGAGGTCGCTAAATGAACTGTTGTAAGTTGAGGACTATCTGTAGCCATTAAGGAAACACTGCAGTTGTTAAGTGAAAAAATGGGGTCACTTTTGCCAATCACCTGAAGTAGCTTTTCAACAACACTATTGTAAAATCCTGCCACAGGATGCTGCAAACGGTTGTAAATGGGGCCTGGTTGCTGAGTACTCAAAGTGAGGTCACCTGACTGTAGAGGAGGCTGACCATTGGAACTTCAAATCTGGGTCATAAGTAGCCCCCAGGTAGGTTTTTGTAACTTTGAACGGTCAGTAAGTGATTGGACGTAAGTCTAAGCTAACTGTATTCTATGGATATTGTAGTTCTGCTGCTTTTTTACTGTGTTATACCGTGTTTCCCAGAAAATAAGACCGGGTCTTATATTAATTTTTGGTTTAAAAGATGCATTAGGGTTTATTTTCCGGTTAGGTCTTATTTTGGGGGGGAAATACCGTACTAAATGTGCCCCATCTGGCTGATGATCTTAACTGGGGCTTATTTTTGGAGTAGGGCTTATATCCTGAAAAATCATGCTAGGTTTTATTTTCTGGTTAGGTCTTATTTTCGGGGAAATGGTAGTTAAATTCTCGACCACATTGCTTTACTGTCAACTGCACGGTGTCCTTTATGTAGAGGAATAGCTCGTCAATTTCCTTTAAAACTTCCCCCTCCTATGCTGTCCCCTAGATCGGTTAAAGTACGAATCAAAGAAATCCAGAATGAACAGCACTGCCCTCAGTTCAGATCCCGCTTTGGCCTCAGTATTATCAGGTAAGGCTGTATGTATCTCTGTTGCCAAGGCGAATGTTAGTCTAGTGGCTAGATGTTGGACTAACTTGTTTTGCAGGATGTCAGTTGGACATCAGGGCATATACAAAATAGGGCATGAACTCCCTGTCTGCCATCTTGCAGGTTTTGATACCCACCCAGAAGTTTGAATTCTTGTTTTCCACTGTTGGAAAACTGAAAAGGACCCATTTGCATTTCACAGGAATCATGTTAGATCTTAAAATGGTTTCAGTGTTAAGTCTGGTTTGGCTGTTTTAAGAGTTGTCATCTCTGAAAGTCACTCCAATCAATTGTATGCAGATTAACTTTTTAAAAAAAATAAAAATAAAAACAAGTTTTAAAAATCCTATTAAATCAATAAACCAAAATACGCATGCATGCAGCTATTAAAATGGTATTCTAACCTCAGTATTAATAATAATTATAATCACAACAACAACAAAATTAAAAGTAAGCAAGGAAAAAAAGGCCTGGAAAGTTGTTTTAAACCAGTGTTTTTCCAAGTTGGCTGCTTTAAGATGGGGGACTTCAACTCCCAGAATTCCTCATCTTGAATTATCCACCCAGAATTCGGAGAGTTGAAATTCATGCATTTAAAGTTGCCAAGGTTAAAAAACACTAAACAGAGCATCTCTGATTCAATTATGTTATACAGAAGTCTTCTTCCTTGTCTGGAAACAAAAAACATAAGTTTATTTTGAGGTATTCTGAGCATTAAAGAAAATACAGAAACAAGCATGGAAATCGGCAAGATATAGATTTTTCCTCCCAGTGCTGAGTCATAATGTTGAGTAAACTGCAAACAACTTCTATAAAATAATCTTGTCTTTTAAAAATCTGCTTTCTCAGAATTGAGTTTACTGTAAACCAGAGGTACTTGCTCTGTTTACACTGTTTCTACCGTGCAAACCCATGAGTAATTCATCAATATATTGATCACGCAAAGTTTTCCATATATCAGTTGCACTGTAGGTATTGAAATCTTAAGATTGCAACAAATGCCAGAATTTCAGTGAGTCTAATCATTGCTTGAAAATTGCGCCCAAAAGGAATTGAATTTTGAAGTTTTTTATTTTAGACTAGAGTTTCTCAAACTTGGGGATTTTAGGATAGGTGGACTTTAACTCCCAGAATCCGTCCCCCCCATTCAAGGATGACCTATACTAGATTTTTCTCTTTTTTTCTCAATATCATGGTGCAACATACTAAAAATTCTGTTTTGGAACAGAAAATTTACAATAAATTCTTATTTAGTAGGGAACAAACATCTGTGTTGGTCAGTAATGAATGACTTCCATTAAGGTTAATCATTTCTTAATATTTATCCTGAAAAAATTATCTGTAGCCCTAGTTGTCACTTGATCTCATCAGAAGTGCTTGTAATAAGTTGATCTCAAGACAAACACTTTGGTTATTCTCGTATCAAGGCAACGGTTTAGCCAAGTCCCTGTTAATACAAAAATACCCTGTCATTTCCTGTTCCATCTGCTTCATGAAATCTTTTTTTCAGCAAATATTTTTTCAAGGAGTCCAAAATATAGTTGTTGTTGTTTTATCTCCAAATGGAAAATATTTCATAAGGCCATGAAACCGTAATACGTTTTACATTGTATTGGTTTTGATTTCAAATGTCAAGAAGAACTATCAGGCAATTGCCGAACCAAAAGCAATTACTATGTACAGATTAAAGGAAAATATTGTCATGTTAAAAAGGATTACTAACATACCAAATATCCACTAAATTAAAATCGTATTTGGAATTTCGTGAGGTATTACCAATCACAGGGCTTTTATATGCTGTGGGCCCAAGCTGCTCCATTTTAATGCTTTAATCAAATGGAAATGAAACCATCTTAACAAATGTCTTTCTGGATTTCATCTATTTCCTGTCCTTTGGCAGTCTGATTGTCCCTTGATCTCATCAGTAGTTTTGTCAAAATTGGGACCAGATTTTGGGTTACCAAACAAGGTGGTCATTATGCGAGTCATGACAAATTTTGTCATAACTGTTCACATCAGCAGTTAAGTGAATTGTGCAGTCTTTAAGCGAATCTGGCCTTTTCCATTGACTGCCTGACTTGTAGCCCTCAACTTACAACAGCTCATTCAGCAACCGTTCGGAGTTAAAAAGTGACTTATGACTGTTTTTCACACTTAAAACTGTTGCAGCATCTCCGTGGTCATGTGATCAAAATTCAGATGCTTGTCAGCTGACTCATCTTTATAATGGTTGCCGTGTCCTGGGGTCATGGGATTCCCTTTTGTGACCTTCTGACAAGCAAAGTCCATCTGGAAGCCAGATTCACCTAACAACCGTGTGACTAACTTAACAATGGCAGTGATTTCCTTAACCACAGTGGCAGGAAAGGTCGTAACATGAGGCAAAACTTGCTTATCTGTCTCACTTAGTAATGGAAATGTTGGGCTGAATTGTGGTCGTAAGTTGAGGACTGTCTGTATTGTAAATACATGCCAGTTTACAAGAATCCAAATTTTGATCATGTAATGTTGGGGATGCTGCAACAGTCATAAGAACAAGGACTGATTGTAAGTCACTTTTTTCAGTGTCATTGTAACGAAGAATGTTTGCTAAACCAGTGGTCGCCAACTTGTGGGCCGGGGCCTACCAATGGGCCGCGAGAAAAATTTGGTGGTCCGTAGGAAAATCTGGAGATTTGAATTTTTTTGTATAGTTGCATGGTTCCTGTGTGTCTCTCTGTGTGTCTGTGTCTGTCTGTCTGCTATCTATCTGTCTTTCTCCGTTTGTCTCTCTGAGTGTGTGTGTGTGTGTGTGTCTCTCACGTGTGTGTCTGTCTCATTCTCTCTGTCTGTCCCTGTCTCCCTCTTTCTCTGTCTCTGTCTCATTCTCTCTCTAGCAAGAACAAATATCACACTAAAATGTATAATACTTAAACTTCAGTTATTAAACTAACTTTAATAATTTGCTAAAATTAAACAACCTTCTAAGATTTTGTGATGATTAAATAAGCATTTATGATTTTGTTATAATTAAATAAGCTTTTTTAATTTTGCTATATTAAATAGGTGCCTTT
>JANHFO010005485.1:54153-67257 GCA_032468095.1 Pareas carinatus
TCGTCCTGGATGCAGAGCTTCTGCCAGATCTTCCTGGGGAGCTCTCACCCTTTCAGCCCCAGGAATAAGCTCAGGGGCCCTACGGGAGCTCTACCCAGATCTGGCTGCTCACCTTTCCTTCTTCTCCTGGGGGAAAGGCTTTCCAGCTGCCAAACAGCTGATTTTCAGTTGTCAAAGCAGCTAATGCGATCGCGGGGCTGACAGACCCACAGGATCCGTCCTGCAGCGTCAGTGCCACCGGAAGTCCCTTGTGATCTTTTCAAATGAAAACACATCCTGCTTTTCCATATTCATCTGATACCAATTTCACACAGAATATATCTGTGGCAAGTACTATATACCTATAAAACCATCACACTAGTGTTTGCTGCAGTGAATTCCTTAAGTGCAAAGGGCAGCAATGTATCCCTAAATGCTGATGTACACTTGTTAGAAAATTACAGCTTGATAAATATTCTAAGGTGTGTTTAGAATTAGATATTGGTTATTCATGCATGTGCCAGGTGCTACACAGAGCAATAGGGATGTCCTACTCCTCGTTGAGGTTGCTACATATTCATTTGGAGCTACTTTGAATAAAATATTCCTGTGACGTACCTCTCAGTACCTATGATGTGATGGACCAGATAGTGATGCTATGGCTGTTACTCCTACATCTACTACACCTACATTTTAAAGACAAGCACATTATGTGTTAGCTTATGAAATTAAAATTATTCTCATATACACCCTTAAATTCATGGTTTTACATTCCATATACATCCTATCCTTAATCCATAGTCACTTGTATTCATTACAGCCAAATAAAGTGTAAAAGAATTCTCCTAGATTCTTTAACAGGGCAGAGATGAAGACTGACTGTATAGACTATAAAACAGTGTTTCTCAAACCTTGCAACTTTAAGATATGTGCACTGAGGAATTCTGGGAGCTGAAGGCCTCACATCTTAAAGTTGTCAAGATTGAAAAACACTGCTTTAAGGTTTGGGTAGTGTTTCCATCGGGCTGTACTGAGTATGTATATCTCAGTTTACATTCTCTGAACCTGTTAGGACAAAGGGAAAAAAACAGCTGATTGACAATGTCTTTGTATTACAAAAAGTTAATGTTTTGTTCAACCTCTATGTAAACAGAAACTTGCTATGGCAGGGAGGTTATATAACCATAAAACTAATATTTGCATTTGCATATATTTAGGATTCAAGCCAGCAAATTCTTAGTTCTATTTAAATCCAATTGAGCTAATCAAAGCAGTTGTGATTTCCTCTCATTCCACTGTTTCTGAGATCTTAGTTACCTCGGAAATGACAAACTCATTGTCCAATAGCCAGGACTGACCTTCTACTTCCAGCAGTCACAACCACCCAACCAAAGATGAGCAACAATGGGAGTCAGGAATACTATCTGAAAACTATAGATGCTCTCTGCCTGAGTTACGCTAAGAATCCAATAATGGTTATGATGGATCCTGTAGACTGCATTAAATGAGAATATGGTAATACTTTATAGGTGCCACTAGTAATATTCCAATCTTAAATTGCTTGGAACCCAATTACTTAAAAGACTGCATCCCTCAATGAAATTGAGGATGCCCTCATAATGGTGTTAAAAGTAGGTTTATTCTAACAAGGGCCATGGAACGTGTTACCTCAATTATGGAATTAACTTTTAGGCAAGGATAGATTACCCCCTATACACAGACATATATATATTGTTTACTTTCAGGAAAAAAATGACATGTTTGTTTATCTACGCATTCACCCAGCAACAATTTTCATATAGCCAAACTTCAAATTAGCTTCCATGTTAATTAATGAATTTTAGTTTTGCTAAATGGTTTCATTTATTTTAGTGAGTACCTTCTGGGCAGAGGTCTGGGCCACCTTAGAACGAAGAGTGAAATATAAACATTAGCCTCAACCACCACTATTCTATATGCAGAAGTGAGCAAGAAATATATTGTTGGGCTACATCCTGTCCATCACCATTGATCAGATTGCTTAGCTCTGCTGTGAATTATAGTATAATTCTATTTGAAATGCTGCCTGCTCATCTTACACAATATGCAAAGAAGAGGACTGATATTACAGGATCAAATCTGAGTCGGTCACTGGTCCCAGAGATTTAGTCTTTCAAGCTTTCAGATTCATGCTGGAGTCCCTCTTCAGGGAGCTTCTCTCATATTTATTTTTTTTTTCTGTAAAAGATTTTTTTTTTCACACAAAGACAAAAACTCAGAGAAAGAAATAAAAACAATGTGATTCAATATATCGGTTAACAACAGAAAACCTAGATATCCATTTTGCATTGCAACTATAATCAATACTATCAATCTTACTGATGCAATCTCACACCTACTCCTTCCATCTCTTGCCTAGCCATTTATAAAAACAATTCCATGTCAAATTCTTCTGTTTTTGTATCTATATCATGTTTACTTTTTAATTGCATATATGACCACCATGTAAGCTTCATACCCTGGTTTTCCAGTGATAGTCTAGATTTCAGTTTTCCTTCCAAATCTAGAATATCCTTATTTGTCCAATTTTTTTCCATATCAACCAAACTTGCCTGCACGGAAGCTTCCATTGTAGAGATCCATTCTGGAATTTTCATGTAAATTTTCCTTTTAATTTTCTCCCATACCTTATATAAACCATTTCATACATGGTAATCTCTCGTATTTATGTGGTGCCTTCCTATAGGCTGATTGGTCTGTTGATGGCTTGTGATTAGCTGTTGTTTCCAGCAATTCATGGAATAGCCCAAAACATGTATTCCAGTAGAGAGAAGTTCACTGAAGATGGACTCCAGCATGAGTCTGAAAGCTCAGAAGAGTAAATCTCTGGGCCCAGTGGCCAACCCAGATTCAATCATGCAACAATATTCTGGAACACGTATATTTACCTTCATTCATTAGAACTGATATTCTTCATCACAGAAAGAATAAAAGATTCCTCTAGCTCAATTGTTGTTAATTCTACATTTCTACTTAGTTCATGTCTTTTAAAAACAATCTGCAAACAGGTTCCTTTCCAAACTAAAATTAAACAGTAGCAAATAATGATAAAATTGACTGAACAGACCACAGCAAGCAGAAAAAATGTTTGGCATTCTTGTTTGGGTGGAGATGGAGCAGCTCATTATTTTTTTATCAAGCTTTCTCATCATGTAATAATCTAGAAATACATAGCTAGCATCTTGCACCAAACATAAAAAGTTGAGAAGCTAGCTCAGCATCTCTTTCAAACTTTGAAATGATTTCTAATTATTCTGAACGAGAAGGTGTGCCGTTGGCTGAACATCACCCTTTTATTTATGTGAATGTCTTAGGATAATGTTTGTGGAGACCATAAAAGCATTCTGCATCAGTTAAGTCTGTTGGTCATTAGGAAAAAGCAGAAATTAGCATCCGCCTTCAAGCGAGAATTCATTCTGTCAGCCCTGTATTATCTACAACAGCCAAGCACAATGGTTCCAGGTCTGGAAAAGAAAATGGCACCATTCATTTCCACACAGAAACTGATTTCTTAAATGTATAAACTGCACCAACAAAATGACTTTCAAAGCAAACAGGAGAAAAATACAAAGAAATTCAAAACATAAGAAAAAATTCTGCATCTAGCAAATTTAGCTACCAGGCCAATTTATATCAAATTATTTGCTACTTTTTTCTTTTTTTGTCAGACCTGTATCATGGATACATTATCTCAGGATAATGTTTGTGGAGACTTTTTTTTAGTCTGGACCAGTGTCTCATTTTTATCTCAGTATGTATGGCTAAAGTTTTCAGACTTCATGACTGTGAAAGATACATTACAGGAAAGCCAAGTGTAACATTTTCATCAAGGACTTTTTATCATCTTTCTCTCTTGACTTAAGTCCAAAGCTCTGTGTGAAATTCAGCTGAAGAAATATTCTATTTGTTTGTTTGTTTGTTTGTTTATTAAAATCAATGTCTGTGAAATAAAATTCAATGTGTTGCTGTAGGAAAGCTGGCATGTACTGAATTCTTTTCAGACGGCAGTGGTTTAAGGTGTTGGATAAGGCTGGGGAGATCTAGGCTAAAATTAATCCTCAGTTGTGGGTGAGTTTGAGCCAGTCTTTCCCAGCCGAATCTACTTCATAGAGTTGTTTTGGAGAAAATGTGAAGAAGGAACTATCATATGAATATCTGAGGTGGAGTAAAAAATACAATCACTGAGGATCTGTATTTGCAAGGTTGCCTTCTTCAACCCTTCAGATCCCTTAAGATTGCAATTCCTTGAATTTCCTATCCAAAAGTCTGATTCTGACTAAGAAACTGTGTGGCTTTCTCCATACTTTCAAGAGGTGATCTGGAGGTTGCTATTTTTTGCTATTAATATTCCCTGATAAACATTGCAAGAGTTATTCAGGGAAGCACAAGCAGAGAGAAGCATGGTTTCACTAGTTCAGATAGATCACCTGCTGTGTGAAATGCTCCATCTTATTTGAAGCAGTCCAGGGAAACTCTTAGAAGCTAGTTCAAAACATTTGGCAATCTCCTGGGGCCAGAAAACTACAAAAGCTGACACCCACACCCAGCTCCCAAACATAAAGAAGTGAGCACCAATGAGGTTAAAAATTCTCTTCTGTGTAGCTTGTGTAAAATAGTTCAGGCCATAAAGAGAGAGAAGTGGACACACCTATGAAACTTTTCAAGCAGTGCTTACAAATGGCTCCTGTGATTTCCTGTGCCAAAGAAAAGGGAAGCTTTGAAAGTGGAAAGGCAGCGTTCCCTAGACACAGGCTCGTTTTTATTGTTTGACCCTGCTTATGAAATCAAGTTTAGAGTTTAATGAGTGTGTGTGTGTGTGTGTGTGTGTGTGTGTGTGTTGAAAAAGCATTTTGTCCTTAAAGTTCAGAGTACAGTGACCATGTCACCTTATCTTATTTATCCTCACAATAGTTATTTGAAACAAGTCAGTGAGTCATGGGTAGACTCATTGTCTAAATGAGACCGAGACTTCTGGGGGTGGGGGGGCGAAGAGAGAAACAATTTATAAGTTATAGTTTATACGTTTAGGATGTATACTTTTTTAAAAAGACATGTACTTCAAGTGTGAACTTGAGAAAATAGTTTTGTAAGCGTGGTATATTCTGCTGAATTTCTTTCGAAAGCAGGGGTCCCCAGCCCTCAGGTTCATGGACCAGCACCGGTCTGCAGCATGCCAGCAATCAGGCTGTGCAAACAAGCGAAGCCCCATCCATGAGGTGTAGGCAGCATGCAAAACCATGCCCCATCTGGGCCGTGGAAAAATCTTTCTCCATGGAACCAGTCCCTGGTACCCAAAAGGTTGCAGGCTGCTGTTCTAAAGTCTGGATTGGATGCAGGGCTGTGGTTCAATTCACACTGGGAACAGATTTTGTTTCTAGGGTATGATTTGCCTAGGTCACTGGGTCAATTTATAATGGACCTAGAAAAATCAGAATTTAGGCTGAAGTATTCATTGGACCCTCTAGAGTAGGAATATAATTTGCACCTGTGAACACTTTTTATGACACCTGCAAAAAGCCCTATTGTTGCTTGTGATTTATTCTATTTGGAATTTCCATGGGTAAGTCAGGAATATTTTCTGTTGTCCTTATGCCACTTAATAGGAATTAGGGAGGGACGAGGAAATTCACAAGATAGGTAAATGAGGGTAGAAACAGCAACATCCATAACCATGATGGTGCCAAATGATGATATGTTTGCTTTGATATCCACCACGCATATTGCCTCAGAACATCTGATGAACATTCATGCATTGCAGTATTTGTGTGATTATATCATCAGACATATCATTTGCCCCATTTGCACCACCCTGCAGACACCCATGGGCAGGAAGGAAGTTGGGGACTTCGCTTGTGTATATTTTAGGATGTAGATTGCATGCTTTCCATATATGAGCAAGAGGACAAGGGCATGCGAGGAAGTGAAATAAAAGTCATCTGAGCTTGGTGATATAACAGGTTGCATTCAGCTTCCCCATTCCTTTGAAGAAATCGACCACCGGCGTAACAAAGACTATCTTTCTCCAAACAAGAAATCAGAAATAGACTCAACTTATCATTACAGTAAAAAGTCATCAAGAGTTGAGAACTCATTACTTATTCAAGGAAGCAGTTCAAGAATGATACATTAGATATTGGATGATATTATCTAGAGGAAATATATTTTTGTTTGTTTATATGAAGGTTTAATCAGGATCCTCTTAAATATAGTGGGAATTACACCCTCCATCTGACAAGCATTAACAAATTCTTAATTCCTGATGATAAACCTGATTCCTGAATATGTTCATCTCTAGGAAGGGCATACAGTAAATTCAGATAAAAGGTGTTTGTTTTCATTGTCCTAGTCATCAAGTTGCCCAAACAACATTTCTTTAAAATAACACGACTTTGACACATCCATGACTGTCTCCCTTTCTGTCAAAACAATAGATCTGAATTCAGAGTTGGGGGGGATGAAATATCATGTAGGTTAATCATTGTGAACCGTTTTGGATTTTTCTGAGCCTTGCAGATTCAAAGCTACCCTTTTTTAAAAAAAAAATGGTGCTGTCAAGGCTGTTGACCTTGTAATATTGGAAGAGATATCCCTATGCTGGAAGGAATCAAGAGATTCTACAGTCCAAATCCTGTTCTATGCCTGCTATATCTCTAAGACAGGGATGTCCAATCTTGGCAATTTTAAGGCCTGTGGACTTTAACTCCCAGAATTCCCCAGCCAGTCATGCTGGGAGTTGAATGGAATTTTGGGAGTTGAAATTTACAGGTCTTAAAGTTGCCAAGGTTGTGCACTCCTGCTCTAAGATATTTTGCTTTTGTTATTATTATATTTTTATAAAATAAAAAAGCATAGTAAACATATAAACAGGCATCAGTTGAGTGAGTATACAATTAATCATATTTAGTATTTTTCCATAGAATCTATTTTCTAATACATTTAAATTCATACTCCTACACTTTTCTTTTTTTTAGCCAGCTATAGAAAAAATTCCAAGTTTGAAAATAGGTCGATTTTTCTCTCTCTTTCAGTCTTAATGTAAATCTGTCCATTTCAGCACATTTCAGTATTTTCCTGATTATTTCTTCTTCTGATAGAACATCGTCACTTTTCCAATTCTGGCTGAAAACAATTCTTGCAGCTGTCAATATATGTACAGTTAAATACAGATACTAACTTGCAAACCTTTCAGGAACTATACCTAATAAAAGCAACTCCGGTTTAAAATTTATCTGTATTCTTAACATTTCTTGCAGCCACCTTTGGATTTTCTTCCACTCTAAGATGTATTACTATTCTTTCCTCTTCTATATGAGTTGCATACCAGTCAATATACAGCTTTGAATATCTGACAACTACAACACTGATCCCCAACACTGTGTTTTTCATGCAATGTGACTCTTCATAGTAGGAAATTGGAATGCAGTAACTGCTGCTTATTCCACAGTTTGCTTCTGTTACAAATCCCGGAAACTTTCAACAAAAATGTTGCTGTCAGCATGACCGCACTTTAAGCATAATTTGCAAGGTGTATTTCATCTGGAACATTTACTGCCTCTTGTTCATGGATCCCTTAAGTGATAGAAAGAATACCTGAGCTAAATTCAAACTTGAGAAGCAAGCAACAAATAGTTTGGACGAAATGGAGCCTCAGGCCCCAAATTTGCATCTGAAAGAGAAGTGTAGATAAACTAGGAATTTTAGTCAAAGTTATTTATTTTGATGAATGCGTTCTGGAACATATTTTCAATCATCATGAAGTTACACTTCAGAAAACTGAAACTGAAAATTCTCCTTTTTAGTTAAACACAGGTAATTACAGGCAGTCCTTGACTCACAACTGTTTGTTTAGTGACTGCTCAAAGTTACAACAGCACTGAAAAAAAGTGACTTATGACTTTATTTCACAATTATCATCATTGCAGCATCTCATGGTCATGGGATGAAGACTCTGACATGACACCCGGCCTCTATTTATGATGATTTCAGTGTCCCATGGACATGTGATCATCAGTTGTAACCGTCCTAGTTGGCTTCAGACAAGTGAAGTCAACGGAGGAAGCCAGATGCAGTGATTCGCTTAATAACTATGACAAAAGGTTGTAAAATGCGGATACAACACACTTAACAACTATCTTGCTTAACAATTTAGGACTTCGTTGTGGTTGTAAGTTGAGGACAACCTGTATGATGAAAGAACATTTTTTAAAGAAAGTATCTCGAATGAACCCTACTGTATAACTATTGTTAAAATATAGCACTATAAAATGACCTCAGTGATTTGAGATCTGGCTAAGAGTCGTGGCTAATTCTTCCTATTTTCCCTACAATAAGAAACATGCGAGGCAAGTTAAGTGACTGCCCCAGAGTCACTCAGCTAGCTTTCATGCCTAAGGTAGAACTAGAACTTAGTCTCTGCTATGGCCAACTCTCTCCTTCATCTTTTAGGATTCAAGAGCCCTATGGGAAGTATGTGTTACTCACTGAAGAAAGGCCCCTAGCAGCAGTGTTTGAGATTTAAGTATATTCTCTTTAAGCACTAAGACTAAAATCCAGGTATGGTTTATTATAGTTAAAGCTAACATTTTCATGGAAAATTGAGTGGCTGAGACCATATCTTACATGGGTGGAGATTGGGAGAGGAGGTTCAAGGTTTTGGGGATCCTTCCTCTTCCCTTTCTTCTCTTCCCCCCCTTTCCTCTGATATGTTTATACTAAGACCTAAATTACAGTTTTAATACATTTCCACCTCAAAATGGCAGAAAAATCACATCACCAGTGGATATTTCAAGCGCCAAAAATGGGTTTCAATAAATGCTTATAGCCTCATGGCCATAGATTACACAACTTGACTATAATTTAATAAAGAATAGGTGTGTTTAAACTCAGAGCGATAAATACATTTCATTAAGTTGAACCATGTTGGAATGAAGATGTTTAACCCCAAGAAATGGTGACAATAACTTTCAGGCATATTTAAAATTTCATTCAAGTAAAGCTGAGACTAGAAGCAAAGTGGCTGTTTCAACAGGAAAAGAAGCAGTGGCAAATTTATTATGAAGTAAAATTTTAGAGGACAAACCCAATATGAGATAGAATGCTTCAAGTGCCAAATGAGCACAATCAAGGGATTGCTGGACACTTTGTGATTTATTTATTCATTTTAAACAGTGGGATTTACATGCTCCATATCCTGATTGCAGCTTAGTTCTTCATTTTTAATTTATTGAACATTAGCATTTCATATTTACTAGTTTGCAAGGTTTCCTGATTGCCCAAGTGTTTTTTTTCTGCAGTGTCTTTCAGAAAGTAAAACAAGTTCATAGTGAACCTGCAGCTACAGTAAGTCAAGTCCTTTCCATGGCTTTTAGAAAATTAGTATGTGAATGGAAGCTAATTGAATTTAATTCTAATACATAAATTAGTATCGCGGTTCTTTCCCAGCTACTGTTCCATATCTGCTTAGGAGAATAGTACTAGCTACTGAATTTGAATTATAGCTAGTTTTTAATAAGTAAGTCTAATTCATTGTGAATATACTTACTATGCATTTTAAAATATTGCTTATAGCCTATATACCAATACATTCAGCAAAATATAAAAGCATCCGTTTTTTCTCTCTGCTGTTCTGAACATTAAACATTTAGCAATTTCCATAATAAACCTTGAAAATTTTGTTTTCTTAAGTTTCATAATTCTTTAGATGGATGACAGACATCTTAAAATAGGATGTATCATGCTTTTTCACAGTATTGAGCACTCCTATGACAAAAATAGATGTGCTATTTTGCTGTCTCTAGATATTGCAATGTCTACAATCCAGACATTGTTGTCTTTCTAATAACAATTATTAGTGGTTCACTGCAGTCAGCCAGATGTTCAGATCAGATTTGACGTTCACACAGTCAGCCAGATATTTAGACTGGATTTGGAATTTTTGTCTACCTATTGAATCCTTCCCAAGGACATGGGATAGGAAGATGTTGTTTCATGATATTAAATGTATTATCACGGGATGAAAGCTATTCCAAGTAACGTTATCATTTTCAATTGACTGATGCTAATTTTTTGCAGTGCTGATGGTACTCAAGTGATTATTTATTGTTTTATCCTGCCAACACACACACACACACACACGTACATACACACACATATACATACACACACACACACACAACTCAAGGTAATAAGCATACTTAATGCTTCTGCCTTCTATTGACCACATTTTTTCAAGTAACTTGAGGAGACCATAGCCTAAGACATTTTTTTACGGAAGATGCCAATAATAATTTAGTGTCTCTTTCAAAACGTTTACCTCTAGAATGAAGAAGAGTTTAAATAACATTTATCAGGATTGGTATTTTCCAGTTTTCTGAAATGAGAACCCTTTCATTTCAGTAATCTTAGGTGGAGTCACACATGTGACTTGGAAATTATGAAAGAAGTTTGCACTGTGCGCTCCAAATAAAACTCCAAATAAAAATAATTATAAGACAAGATTTTTTAAAAATGAACACAAGAAAACAAAACGGATCAATAGATCTCTGTGCAACTGTCATTTACTTATTATAAATCTTCCCTAGAAAAGCTTCTTACAGATAAATGTAGCTGATAGTGCTTCATCCAAGACAGCTACTGTGATAGGTTTGTTTTCCTGATTATGAATGGAACTTAATGAAAGCAGGTTCAAGGTTGATTAATATTACAATCAATCTAACCATGTTGTTTTCTGCTTAGCTGAGGTCTGTTTACATGACCCTCTGAACAAGTGCTGCACTTATTTATCTTCTGGATCTCAGTCTGGCTTCTCCATTCACTAGAGAGTGATTCACTAGAAATTACTAGAAAATACATTGCAAATGGAATAGAAGTACCATTTGCCAATTATGAATGCCCTATTTTTTAAAAAGTACATAGAAACATATTTATTTCTCTCTCAAGAGTTATGTGTATTATACAAAGAACAATGCTGGTGCTTGGATTGTTCAACCTGCTTTATGGTCAGGTATTTAGTTCTACTCCTACCTTATGTTGAGGGATACAACATAAATGCTTAATGGCATCCATAACTAGATTCTAAAGTTGTCCAACCAGTGATGTCCTGGAGCAAAGTTTGTGTTTCTTTCTCGAAGCGGGTGTTGGTAATGAGCAAAGAATTATACCAAAGTATGAATGCATATGCAGATGTTCCAACTTGAATGAAATGGTTATTTATCTTCATAGGGAAATCTGTATGCTGAGAATATTTTGGAATAAGAGAAATGTTTCTATAATGGCAGTGCAGTACGCATAAAGACACTGCACCAGGCAGAACACACAGTTGTTCTTGTTTCTAAGATGCATCTTTGACTCTGCTTAAGAGCTGAATGAACTTATTTCTAAGTCAGCTGAAACTGTTGTGAAGCCAGTCCCATTTTTTTAATGCAGCTTTGTGGAAGTTCTGGATGGGCGATTTCTCTATTTTGTCTCCCAGTTTCTGGACTTCAGATTTTTCAAGGCATTGGTGACTTTTCAGGTCCCCTTCATAAGAGCGAGTAGGCCTTTTTGCATATAACCAGACAAATGCACACAACACAAAAAAAGGACATGAGGGGAGGAAGGTAAATTTATTTTATTTGTCTTTCAAATAGAGTAGGCATAGAGGATTTTTGTGAATCCTGTAGTTTGGGAGAAGCAGTGATCATTGTTCCTTATGCTGAGCACTTTTGTGGGTGCAGTCTAAAGACTGTCTTCAAGATGCTTTTGAGGGACAGAGGGGTGGATAGTGGGATAGTGGTGTGCTACTGACCTCAGTTATAATCTGATGAAACATTGGATTCAGCAATACTATAGATGTTACCTAAAAAAAAATCTTCAGGTAAACAGCCAAACTCAGAGAGTGCCAAGGTCTCCATGCTTCAATTTCCTGTATATCTTATGTCCGCAAAAACTGAAAACATTCAAATTACTTCCATGACTGCTGTTTTAAGCACATTCAATAGTAATCCACACATACCGAATTCTGATAGATTAAGCAGTGTGGAGATGTGCTAGGGATACATGCTGTAGCATGAAAGTAAATCTGCAATCAAAATTCTTTCAAGGTGTGAAACTAACTAAATAGCTATGGGAAAAGATCCTGTCCTACCAATACATTTATTCAAATGCACGTTCTATTCCTGGGGGGGGGAATGAACATAAAATTGTATTTTAGAGAGTCAGAGTTGTACAAAAATCAAGTTGAACCTGTTCTCATTTTATATATCTCTGTATACAGAACTACTAATCAGAATTCGGGAACTGCCTGCCAAATGTGAATAGTTTTTTTGACAACAGGTTGTGACTCATGATGGTAAGCTTACTATCTCACAATGCACAGGCACATCTCTCACTGACACAATAGAAGATCTATCTCAGAATAATGGCAGCAAATCCAGGCATTGTTAATGGCCAACGCACAGGGATTTCAGGCTTCCAAAATGCATAAAAAGGAGTAGATTCCAAATTCTATTTCGATGCTCATAAAGAAATCTAACAAACAATCTGAAGCTCTGACGCTGACTGCCCTGATTTTTTTAATCATTTCTAAAACCTGGTGGCCTATGGTCCATGGGGTCACAAAGAGTCAGACACGACCTAGCGACTGAACCACTTGGCAAATGGAGAATAAGAATTAGCCATAGCAAGCAGAATTTTATATTTTGTATGCATATTCTTAGTCTAGTACAGAGGTCAGGAACCTTTTCACCCCTGAGCACCAATAACAATATATGTGTTTGTATGTGTATGCGTGGGTGTGTAAAATACACAAACACAGAAAGAAATATTCTTGCCATATTTAGCAATCGTATCCCAGGAGATCAGATCATTTCACACTAAAATGCCTTAATTTCACTGACATGTCTGAAATCTTTAGTTTCCTCTTTGAAATCTGGCAAGATCTTCTGGTGATTTTGTGACTTCACACCATTTTCATTGCATCACCTAGCAGGGTAATGGAAACTTTTGTATTAATGCATCAGAATCAGAATTTTATTTTGCCAAGTGTGTCAGGACACACAAGGAATTTGTCTCCGGTGTACATGCTCAATACCTACCTACATACAATAA
>JANHFO010005485.1:77078-92137 GCA_032468095.1 Pareas carinatus
CTTCATTAGGGATATATGTTAAAGCATAATTGAAATCATATTTGGACTGTTTCCGTATGTTCCTTTAAGCTTCAGTATGGAATAAAATTATGTTGAATTGCATGACCTCATAGACTATATTTCATGATTCTAATTGAAATGTGGTTAAAATCGTTTTGTATTTAAACAATTCCAAACATTTCAACAGTGAAAAAAGAGCAGCTTAAAAGAAGGTCTATATTTTTTGTTTGCTCTGGGTGCATTCATAAAATGCAAACCTACACAAAATTAATACTAACACTATAACCTATATAAAACAATTAAAGCATTTAGAGAACTTAAAGGAATTATTGCTGCTGTCTTGACCCTTTCAAATATATACTCCCCAAAGGACAAAAAAGTCATCCATTAATATGTACAGTATGTATTATTACTTTTCACGGGAGGCAGTATAAGTGTATATAAGAGTGCTGATGTCTTGTGAATTTGGAAGCATTTATAGGTAATAGACAATCTGTTGCTGACCTGAATTTTTAAGTGCAATATCTTCTAAAGAATAAAAAGCATAATTATTTAATTTCTACATATGGTACAGTAAATGATATTTTATATCTACAAATGCATGCACATACATTCACATACACATAACAAACACATACTATTTCTTGAATATGGTTTTTAGGAAATTTTAGGCAATCCTGGCAAGAGGCAACCCAATGGGTTTTTAAGAAGGATTTTTTTTTCTTCCTTTAAAAATACAGCAATTCTGCTATAATAAATTTAGGCTGCATTGGATAAACGGGACAGAGAGAACAATTCCTCGATTATTGTTTTCGTATCATCTTTCATTTCAACAAATTTTGTGAAGAACTCTTTCCCACAAAATGGGTGCAAGATTAAAAAATCTAATATGACGGGGATTTGTGTGTGTGTGTGTGTGTGTGTGTGTTGTTTTTTAGTTTATCTGCTTTAAGACATCTACCAAGAAATCTTACATTCTATGACTTTAATGAGTCTGATATGAAAAGACGTGGTGCTCAGGTTTGGGACCACAAGGAAACGACTGGCTCCATTGGAGATGTATTAAGTGTAGTCAATTTGCTTTCTGTAAATGAAATAAAAGAAGTACTTAAAAAATTTCCATTCTTCTCCATGATCAGTCTATTGTCACATCCATTTGGCATTCATTATATGCTAGCCCCAGGCGCCTCCAGTCTTGTACTCAGGCCAGCAGTAATTTGGTTTATAGAGATCATATGGCAAGGAAACAGACCTTGAAAGACAGAACTCTAAGAAGCATATTTGATGAATTTCCTATGATTTGAGCCTGGGTTTATTCTTTCCTGTTGTGGAACAGACACTCTACAGCACACCGCTGAGGCCCGATGCGCCTGAATGAGGGCCAATTAGATGACAATGTGTGCACTGTTTTTTCGCACATCTCAGATTGCATTTCCTATCAGGGAGAAGGAGTATGGTGGGGTGCGGGGAGAAAAGAGCCTTGTAAGGGATCCAAACCTGGGCAGGAAACCACACAGAGTGAAGGTTGCCTTTGTCATTAACAATTAATGTAACCACGAAAGCTGGAAAAATACTTGTCTTCTATGAATAGGAGAAATACTACTGGAGCCCTTAGTCTCCTATCTTTCTGTGCTCATACACAACAAGGACTCAGGCAATAACACTTCCATGGTCCTTGCAAATAAGTCTTCCAGAAACTCCTGATTCTTCTAACAGTTTGAATAGGGATGGTTAAGCAAAAGCTCATTTGGCTGAAAGTTTGCAAAGTTTCAAAGACTCTTTTGTTTGGCTTTTCATAAATCACAAAGTATAACTTTCTCGTTCTCGTGAACCACAATCCCAAAAAATGTGATAATAATATTTTATACGCAATGGGACATGCTCTAATGGCAAACATTTTTAACAGCAGTTTTATTAAGCAGTTTCATATGTAATATATGGAAGAGGGAATAAAACATGGATGATCTCCTGAAATTATATAAGCCTTTAAACAAGCATCTTGTCTAAATAGCTTATTAAAAAATAGAAGGACCAGCACTCCGACCGGGTTACCAGTCACTTTTAAATGTGTGGTGGCATGTTGTGTATGCCAGGGATGCTTCTAAATATCAATACCAAATTTCAAAATCACAGCAGGAAGATAAAAATGGCACATTTTTAGTGGTTGATGTATCATCAGAAAATAAGTGTATCTGATAAAACATGAAAAGGAATATGAGAGTATCACCCTAGGATTAAAGGTTATCTCATACATCCTTTATAAGTGCTAATGTTTGTGTGAAATCAGAAATCCACAACACACTCCTGCATTTGTCTAATCAGAATTGAATCCCATTCAATGTTCAATGTGTCTTTGTTTCAAGTAAATGTGGTGAAAAGTTGATTTTAGAGAAGCTGAGCCCTGTTCATGAATCCGTATTGGAAAGTACATGATATGCATCTAGGTCATTATTACCTAAGTTTTGTATTTTGGTATTTCACATTTAAATTGTTGAACTAAAAGCAAGTTCTGTCTCTGAATCTTGACTCCATTCAATCCTAGTGATGATAGATATATCATCAGAATTTATATATATATTCTACGATATTCTACAATTTTTTTTTCATCAATTCTTAATATAAATAGGTGAGAAATCAGGGTTGATGATTTGTCAGAATTTCTCTGTTGAGCTTTTTTGGCAAATATAAAGCTAGATTTTTTAATTCATTTTTTAATTTTCCCAGCCTAGAAGTGGATGTTTTAAATCAGACAAATTATTAAACTTAATTCTTTATAGGCACAACATTCACAAACGTTATTTGTTTTGCATATGCACTGCTTGGATGTCAAAAAAGAAAGAAGCTTTTGTATTTTCACAGTAAGTATTCCCTTTCTGGCACTTGAGGATATATATACCCTGTTTCCCCGAAAGTAAGACATCCTCCGAAAATAAGACCTACTTACAGTTTTGCCTCTTGCTGAAATATAAGGCATCCCCTGGAAATAAGACCTCCCCGATAATAAGGCCTCCCCTCCAGTGCAGCCAGAGCAGACAGGAAGTTCTCCTGAAAGTAAGACCTAGCGCATCCTTGGAAGCAAAAATTAATATAAGACCGTGTCTTATTTTTGGGGAAACACAGTATTAGCAATGCATATCAGTTGGTTATAGTGAGATGACTATTTTCTAGGGCTACAAGCTCTGGACTCTGGTATATGTATTGACCTTTCCCTAATAAGAGAAGTCGGTTTTGCTCCAAGCAGACAAGTCAGTTTTGTACAATACTTTTTGAGTAACTCAATTAAGGACAAGTTCAACATAAGGAATCAGTAGCATCCTCTTTTGAACTGGAATTCATGTGAGACTGTAGGAGAAGAAATGGCAAAACCTGGGGATGAAGTGAAAAGCGAAATCAGCCTAGAATCCCTACATAGCTACAAGTAAACTAAGTCCAACCCCCCCCTACCCAGTACATGTTGACTCTTATATAACTCCAATGGGTGCTGGCCATTAGTTGAGAAGACAACTGTGCATAGGCTTTTAGCAATAAATCAGTTTAATTGAACCTTCATCTGTGAATCTGGTCTTTCTCACCTGACAAAGACTGAAATATATCCAGAAAGCCAAGCTGAGCCTTCAGCATTAGTTATATCACAATCTCTTTCCTTCAGGGAAGTAAATAACTTGTCATTTAATTGAATGTCTGATGCAGATAACACAGTTAAACATTCTTTAAGGGGCAAACACATGTTAGATTCCTGGATAATAAATATAAAAGTT
The DNA here is from genome assembly GCA_032468095.1 of Pareas carinatus. Lineage (NCBI taxonomy): Eukaryota > Metazoa > Chordata > Lepidosauria > Squamata > Pareidae > Pareas > Pareas carinatus. Next base: position 80,837 of record JANHFO010005485.1, read on the forward strand.
TCTGATCACCAAATGTATAGCAGCAAAAAATTTAAAAAATCATTTCCCCTTTAAGTCAGATTGCTGGAGAGAGGAAAAAAGGTCGGGAGAAAAATCTAGGGGTGAGTGTTTTATGTGAGATATTATAAGTTAGGATTTTGTTAGAATTTTTCGACTGAGCATGTACTCAGAGACAGCTTGTAACTCAATTTACATACAAGTTTTTCCTAGTTTTTGATGTTGTGATTAGAAAATAAAGATTGTGAAGCTGAGAAAATCTGCATGGTATTAGAAATGGACTTCAAAGGATCATTGTGCTGCTCTTTTGAATTCAGTATTTGCCCCTTCATGTGAGCAGACTTAACAGAAAGTGTTCAGTACACTTGAAAATAATATTCTGCTGTGATTCATTGCTATTCCTCCAGGAATGAGACTGGCTTAACTTGTCATTTTGGGACTTATGTCTTTAAAAAATACATTTTTATAAATGGCTGTAGCATCATTGCCAAAACACTCCTTACTTTATTTCATAATACATAGGTATGTATGTACACTGCTGAAAATAGGTTGTAGTACAAACAGTTGGTGACTCTACTGTACTCACTCTGAGAGTATTTCTCAAGGTTGCCAACTTGAAGATGTATGAACTCCAACTTCCAAAATTCCCCAGCCAGTCATACTGGCTGAGGAATTCTGGAAGTTGAAGTCCATACACCTTCAAATTGCTAACACTGAGAAACACTGTTTTAAAGGGAATAGAGGCATGTGAAATGGGTGGTAAGCAGTCAACACACAGCATGTGTCAGCAAGTCCAGATATGCCACCGAATGTGCACTTGGCTAGAACTGCAATTAATGTTGACTATATGATAATATGATAATATAAAAGATGAGGTAAGCACACGATAGAGTTTCCAAAATATATGTTTATCACGTTCATATATAGTATAATTTTATGTGTATTTGTTATTGTTCAATTGTTCAAGCACTTCCGATTCCTTGTACTCTGATGGACATAATTTTATAAGGGCTGCATCTTTGAGTTTTTGTAAGCTCCTTCATGTGTCATCAGTGTTACTAATCAACTTATCCTCTAATCTTCAGCCTCTTTTTGATTGCCTTCTCAAAAGTAACATTAGATGTATTCATTAGGTCTTATTCTTTAGTAAGTATGTTTTTCAGATGTTAAAATTACTGCTATGTTCAGCGTGTGAATTAGAAGTTGCTTCTTTTTTCCATTTAAGCTGAACATTTGATGAAGTCTGCAGGCTTTATGAATGTACAAATGTTTATCAGCTTCTGTAGAAAAAAGTCTTTTTTGATCATGAGCCCTAGAAATCCTGAAAGTTTTCTCTCCGTGTGTTTGTGCTCCATGTACAGATTCCTATTGGAAGACCCCTTCACATGAATATATTAAGCGTGAATTTAAATACTATACAAATCAAAAAATCCAGTTTCAATGTGTCAATACTAGAAGCTTGGTGGAAGATAAATTTCCTTGTTCTCTTTCCAGATGTCCTTCAGTCTCTTTTTAAAGTATAATTTTTGCTAAAAGAAAAAAAGTAAGCTTTAGAGATTACAAAAACATAAAAGGAAAATTAGAAAAAAGAAATATGAAAGAACAAACTAGAAACAAAGAAACAGTCAGCGAAAGAAAGATATCTAAACAAGTGACTCCCAATCTTCTTTGCAGCAGTTGCAAACACAGTAATTACCATTTCTGCTCTCCCAAATTATACATCATGGTTCCTTTCTTCCCATAAACAAACCTTTTAAATCCATAAATCTAAAAATCACAAATTCATTTTCATCCATTTTCTGCAAAAAATTCCATAAAGGGTTTCCAGTCTTTAATAGATATCTCTCCAGTCTTCTTGAATATTGTAGAATGTGATATCTATGGTTCAAGAGGAAAAGGAGCTAGCTTAAAATTGGAAGGAGACACATTTCATGAGTGAACACTCTAATCAAAGCAATCATTTTCCCTCTTGAGTAAGCTATTCCTAACATCCCAGATGTTCATGCTACTCACCCACCCTGTTAGGAGAGACTTTGGGTGAGCAGAGAGGACTCACTCTTGTAATGGCGCATTTTGGATCCCGATTATAATGTATGGTTTATTTCTTAAACTGATGATAGACAAACCATGAGGAGAATGACAACACATATTTAAATTAATTATAACCTGATGGTACTTAAAAATAATGCACTTTCCCCTGATCTGTCTATTTTATTCTTCTTTGTTTTTTTTTAAATGAATTGCTTCAGTAAGCCATATATTTCATTATGATCCACACTGTTTATTGTATATAGAGATCGATTTGGAAAGATTTGTTACTTATTTCTATCATTATAAAGTTATTTATTTTGGGGACACAGGCTAGAAAGAAACAAAAGCTAATATAATAAAATGTAAGTTATCCTCACGATATATAAAACTAGTTGATTTTGCAACATTTATTATGGGTCAGAATATAAGTCTGTCATGATCAATTCCAGCGTAGGGAGATAAATGTCCTCCTTTAACAGTATTAAAAACAGTACAAATTCTGAGATAAGTAAGAAAATGAAACAGCTTTGAGCATCATGCATAAGCAATGTACTATATAGCAGACAACATAAGGAAAAGATGGATTTTAATAACAATTAATACATCCACTGGAGCATCTCCTACCCCCCGATGTGAGGTTGGCCTCAGCCTTCCTATCCTTTCGTAAGGATCTCAAGATATGTCTCTGCCAGTTGGCCTGGGGTCCCAATGGTGGAACAACACAGTGAAGGTGGTTGATTGAGTAACAAAAGATCCCACCTCCCACAATTCTGCCGCTGCCCTCCTCATGTATCCTTGATTTTAATCGTTGGCTTTAATTTATTCATATTTTAATTGTGATTTGCTCCGAATCTGATCGAGCTTTGGTTAGGGAACATGTAAAGTCCTACCTTGGTGCGATCAGAGTGGCAAAGAACGGCTACTTTGCCACCTTGATCGCATCTGTGGATAACCTCCTCGCCGCCTTGTTTCGGGTGACCTGCTCTCTCCTTCATTTGGAGAGATGGGAGGACCCCTTGCAGGTGGTCAGGTGGAGGATTTTAGTTGTTATCTGCAGGATAAGATCGACCAGATCCGGAGTGGCTTGGACTCCGACTGGGTTAGTTCAGACGGGATGACTGAGGCAATTCTTGAGAGCGTTATTTGGGCTGAGTTTGACGCTGGGGCTCCTGAGGACATGGACAGGATTCTGGGGCAGCTGAACGCAACCACGTGTTTATTGGCCCTGTGTCCCTCCTGGTTGGTGCTGTCTTCCTGGGAGGTGACATGAGGCTGGCTTCAGAGTATTGTAAATGCTTCATTGAGTGAGGGGTTCTTGCCAGCCGCCTTGAAGGAGGAGGTGGTGAGGCCCCTCCTCAAGAAGCCTTCCCTGGACCCAGCTGTTTTGGATAATTATCGTCCTGTCTCCAACCTTCCTTTTGTAGCGAAGGTTGTAGAGAGTGTGGTTGCGTGGCAGCTTCCCCGGCACCTGAATGAATCTGTCTACCTAGATCCGCTCCAGTCTGACTTCAGGCCTGGGCACAGCATGGAAACGGCATTGGTTGCGTTGGTAGATGATCTTTGGAGGGCTCGGGATACGGGAGGCTCCTCTGTCCTGGTCCTATTAGACCTCTCAACGGCTTTCGATACCATCGACCATGGCATCATGCTGCACCGACTGGGGGTTTGGGAGTGGGAGGCACCGTTTCACGGTGGTTCTCCTCCTACCTCTCTGATCGGTTGCAGACAGTGTTGGCAGGGGGCAGAAGTCGACTCCATGATGCCTCACTTGTGAGTGCTGCAGGGGTCGGTCCTCTCGCCACTCCTGTTCAACATTTATGTGAAGCCGCTGGGCGAGATCATCCGGGGTTTCGGGGTGGAGTTCCATCAGTATGCTGATGACACTCAGCTGTACATCTCCACCCCAGGCCACCCCAAGGATGTCATTGAAGTGATGTCCCAGTGCCTGGAGGCTGTGTGGATCTAGATGGGGAGAAACAGACTCAGACTCAACCCCTCCAAGACTGAGAGGCTGTGGTTACTGGAGTCCCGATATAGCCATTTGAGTTCATTGCTGGCTATTGGGGGCAAAACATTAGCCTCCACAGAAAGGGCTCGCAATTTGGGGGTCATCCTGGATGCACGGCTGTCCTTAGAGGATCATATGGCAGCTGTTGCCAGGGGGGCTTTCTATCAGGCTCGCCTGGTACACCAGTTGCATCCCTTTCTAGATCGGGACTCCCTGTAGACGGTCACTCAAGTGCTCGTCATTTCCCATCTGGACTACTGTAATGCTTTTTACATCCCTTGGGATGCACTCAGAGACTCCAGTTGGTTCAGAATGCGGCCGTGTGGGGGATTATAGGAGCGAGGGGGCGCTCCCATGTGACTCCTCTCCTGTACGAGCTGCACTGGCTACCGGTGGTCTTTCGAGTGCGCTTCAAGTTGTTGGTTACCACCTTTAAAGTGCTCCATGGCTTAGGACCTAGGAATCTACCTGACCATATTCTACCGGCAAATACCTCCCACTGACCAGTACGCTTCCACAGAGAGGGCCTCCTCAGGGTACCGTCGGCTAGGCAATGTCGGCTGGCAACCCCCAGGGGGAGAGCCTTCTCTGTGGCAGCACCCACCCTTTGGAATGACCTTCCCTCAGAGATACACATAATATCTGACCTTCATGCCTTTCACCGTACCTTGAAGACACATCTGTTCGTACAGGCCGGGCTGGCCTAGCCCATTCCCCCTTATAATTTTATATTTTAGATTGTTTTATTCGATACCAAATTGGATTTTTAAATTCAGTCATTATTTAATGTTTTTAGTACTGTTTTTAAGTATTGATATTGTCTATATTGTGTTTTATGTGGCTGTACACTGCCCTGAGTCCCATGCGAAGAAGGGCGGTATATAAGTTCAATAAATAAATAAATAAATAAAAATAATATATATATTTTCATAGATTTTCATGGGTACAGGTATGTAGGTCTAGGTGTGTTGGGGTCTTTTCCCATGTAGAATAGAGAGTCTCTTGGCAACATTTCGGCAAGGTCTCGCTTGCCATCTTCAGGCTGGTGCTTTTGGCTTCTTGCTAGTGTGAGGTCAGTAAGGGGTATGTCCAACTGATGAGAGCTAATAAGCTCGAAATAGATCTATCCTGATTTCCTCTGAATTTATTTATGTGCCAGCACAAAAATATAACATAACAAAAAAGTCAACATAAAAAAGTATTGGCTTTCTGCCAGATGACTGGGAAAAGATTGGGTTGAAGGACAGAAAAAGGAGACAATTGCCTCCTCCCATAAACAGGGCCTTACCAGGGGTTGTGACATGATATAGATACTGCCTCCCTAGCTAGCTGACACAGGAAGAGAACTTCTGGCCTAGTGGTTGTTACATCTGCCTAAGATGTGAAACTTCCAGAGTTCAATTCCCAGTAAGGGGTATGTCCAGCTGATGAGAGCTAATAAGCTCGAACTAGATCTATCCTGGTCTCCTCTGAATTTATTTATGTGGGTTCAATGGAAGTAATTCTGTTGATTTCTGTAGAGTTTATTTCTGAATACACATATATAGGATTGCACTGCTCCCCGAAAGTTCATCCCATGTGAATATAGTTCTACATCCAGTAACTGCTACTATAGTTCCTTTGCCTCAGAGTTTCAAGTCTTGTTTTTTAAAACATTGCCTCAAAAATAGTGTTCAGGTATGTCTTGTAGGTGATGCATTTACATTTTCAGAAGCAAAGATAGCAAGAGTAAAAGAATCAGTGTGTGAGTGTGATAGGCAGATGCATTCTGCTATTTTGGCTTTGCCATAAGCCACATCAGACTCTTCTGTTATAATGTCTCTTAGATACATTCTTCTATCAAAAGATTTTATAACACTCTAAAAAGATGTATTCAGATTTTCTGATTGCCAGTTTGGAGTCATACTTGCTTGAGGTCGCTTCTATCTTTTGTATTCTGTATGAATATTATTTGGAGGCAGTCACATTTCAACTTTTTCAAGCTGCGGACCTCAAAATGTGTCATTGCTACATGGCAGACCCCATTCCCACAAATTCAGTTAATTACTCATTCATGTATATTACTTTATCCAAATGTTTCTTGATCTGTCTGTGGACCCCCTGGCAACTTGTCACGGACCCCAGGTTGAAAACCTCTGGTAAAAGTTTTCCTGCCTGAGCACAGGCTTGGACTAGAAGACCCCCAAGGTCTCTTCCAACTCTGTTATTCTGTTGCTGTGTTAAATTGACAAAGTCATCCTATTGGCTTTGTGCCTCAGCCAGGAACAGAAGAGTTTCCAGTCAGAGCCTTTAGTCTGGGGCTTCCCAATCTTGGCCAGCATGGCTTCCCAGCATGGCTGGATGAGGAATTCTGGGAGTTGAAGTCCACCCACCTTAAAATGGCCAAGATTGGGAAACCCTGCTTTAGTCATTACATCAAACTGGCTATCTACAAAAAGTGTATATGGTGATAATAGTTTCTATTTTTGAGGTTCTCAAGAATGTTATTTTATTATTTTATACAACATTAAAATAATTCTGCTTGTGGGAGTGACATGCTGTGAAATGTTTCCTTCCTATTTCTGATTTCAAGTCTAAGTTTAAATAATTATGAATATTTAGGTCTTGAATAGGAAATCGAGTACATTAGGTCTATAGGACTAGTCTTTTCCCATGAAATTTTAAACAAGACTTGATCTTGCTAACTCTCGCATTTTTTGATGTTTTACTAGTCTGAGATGAAGAAACAGCATTTTTTAAAAAAGGACTTGCAAACATACCTGTTAACAAATGCTTTCTAAGGAGTGTGGTTGTGCGTATCAACTTTCTGGCTGCCTCCAATTTCCCCTCTTGTGTTCAACTGATTTTCCCCACCCCAAAATTGGGACTTTCCTAATCTTCAATCATCAAATAGTTAATGTGTATATCCTTAATAGCAAACTGTTTTTTTATCCAAGACATTCAAATATTGTTATGCCAAAATACCATCAAGGAGATCAGACTTTCTAACATTTCAGAATTGGCTAGATGATGATTAGTGTTACACTGAGGGAAAAATATTCCATTTCTATGGAGACTATTATGGGCCTATTGAATTAATAGTTGTAGTGTTGCTTTATACTGCTCCCTTTTCCTGTGTGATGACCCACTTTTTAATTTTATTGTCCAGGGGAGTTTCCACTGAAAAGTTATTACACATTTTGAAAATTTGCTCCATCCTCCCTCTTTTCAATAGGCATCCTTCTTTTTCATATCCTTTCATTCCTCATAATCCTTAGCTACACCTAGACTTTGGCTTGACAATAGAAAGAATTGAACACAATGGCATAAGAATGCATAGCTCTGACTCTTTTGCTGTCTGCTTGATATCTTGTACCGAGAGATAAGGCTGCAACATCATAGCTTGAACTTGGAGATGAACACACAAGCTGGTTTCATGGGAACATAGATAAAACTGGGGTTCCAATGACATTGTAAGTAGTTAGTGAAGAAAGACAGTATGAAATAACTCAAAGGTCGATCTTTTACTGTATTCTGGCTAAAGAGGGGGAAAATTGAAGTTCTGATTCAAACCCAGACTCTCAATAACATATTCATCTTGGAAAATTAATTCAGAGAACAGGTAAATACTCTATCATCTCAGGCAGTGGCAGCTGGTTTTACTGGTTGAGTCTCTTGGCAGAATCTGCTGACCCAATTGATTTTGTCTTCTGCTGAGAGGTTTTGCTCTTTCATCATCAGTTAATAGCAGCCGTTTCCCACTGCTATGTCAGAATGAGGTGTCAAGGGATGAAGCACTCATTTCAAAAAAGCAAAACTGTCTTTGGTTGGGGAGAATTTGGGAATGAAGGAGGCGCATTGGCTTGGCAGCACAGACCAAAGATATCTCCTCCCAATCTCCTTGAACCATTTTGTCTGAAAATTGTCTGTGGTCTAATTTTCATGAATCAATATCAGTGGGCATCAAGAAAAGGGAATCACAGCCTTATGAGTGATATTTCCTCCCATATGACAGCAATTAATGGTTCGCATTTAATACTACATTTTCTATTTGTTGCTTCATTATGTTTCATTCCATATGTCTTACGGGTATGTCACAGAACGATTACCTTTGACAAGAAGTTCAAGTCACAATTTCCATTTCTTTATATATCCTCACCAATCTTGTTTAATGAGTATAGCTGGCATGGACAAGATGAGGAATGTATAAAATTATTAATGGAGTGGAAAAACTGGAGAGAAAGCATATATTTTCTTTCTTTCATAATTTTAGAAGACCCCAAATAGGCTGCATTTTTGTGAAAATCCCAAAGGGAAAAAGTGGAACTCATGTTTATGTTTAAAAATAATTGCTCTTCCTATTCAATTAAAGGCAATTTGTTGAATTGCAAAAAAAAAGAAAATTTGGAGCAAATTGCTTGAAACCATACAAGGTGGAGACTAAACAGATTTCAGTCTTGCCTGATGTACTGATCAGAAATTTGTTTTGTGAATTAATCACAACATAATCCCTTTAGGCTGCTCAGTAGCTTGTTTACTTAAAAATCCAGAGGAACTGAGGCTCTTTGTTCCATGAAAATAAATATATGTAGGGTTTTCCTTCTTGATTATCTCTCCAGATATGAGCAGATGAGAATTCCTGCTCTCAAAACCTCACCTATAAAAATTAAAAACAATTCCACCAAAAGATTTGCTCAGTTGGATGGGATTGAACAGGAGTTGCAGTTCCTTTGAAAACAACAACAGCAGCAAAGGGACAAAGTGATCAACACAGATACAGTGAAACATACAAGGGGATTTTATCAATGACCAATGAGGAGGCCAGTCTGGCAGAAACCCCCTGGAAACACATACTATAGAGTTTTCCTTTCCTGTCCCAGTACAACTCTTTGAAGAGTTAATCAGAAAGTCATCCGATAGAACTGAGTTACAGTTGAGTAAAATTTAATTAAAGTCTGATACAGCCTGTGGAAGGGTGTGCCATGGTTTCAGTCAGGGTTGAAGCATTATTAAATACCTTGTACCTCAAAGAAAACACCCACTTTTGAAATCAGTGATACTAGTGACATAAGGCTTGTACAGAAGGCTGCATTCCTCCAAGGAGGGGGAAGAAATGCTCTCTGCCAACCTAGTGATTAATGCTATTTCAAAACACCCACCAACCAATTACCAAGGCTAGCAAGCTCAATTAATAGGGATGTGTAACTACATCATCGTTATTTGGGTTTAGTTACAAATGCAGTAGTTCTTCCAGGGAAGCAAAGATGAAACATATCAGATAATAACAAGGAGCCCAGTTTTTTTTCTATGGGGGATTGTTGTTTCATAAATGCTAACCTTATTACCATGAAACTCTTTAATTTCACACTTTTCCTTCGCCCTTTTTTTTCCTACGAGAAAGCACTATCTGATCTCTGACCAAATGTTCTTTGACAAAACTTCCTGCCTTTTGAGGTCGTGGTGGAAAGAGAAAGCAAACTGTCCAGAGTGATTTTTTTCCATGAAGAAAACAGGTGGTTTGTGGGTTTCCAAACATTTCAAGCTCCTGGATGTGGGCTCCTCTCCCCATTCAGAGTCAACATGTTTCTATGTCATTTGATTACCAAGTATTTTCTGAGTCACAGCTGAAGGTGTGCCCTGACTCAGTTGAAAAACATTGTAAGTTAGCAATTACGATGCTGAAAATTTTTCCTCTGGGATCGGAATGAAGCTATTCGCTTATGCAAGTCACCACTCACCGGTGCATGGATGAAGAGAGAGATGGAGTGTGAATGACTCTGCACATCATGCTCAGTCCTAATCAGTGCAGCACCCGGGCTACATAACTGTGCTACAGTCTCCTTTCCATCTTATTTCCTCTCCTGGCAACCAAATCTGCATCTGGTCCAGGGAAAGCATTGCTGCTTATAACTACATATTGACACAATCAATAGACCTATTCACAGAACCACCTTTCATCCATTCGGGCATTCCTGACTTGGCATGTAACAGCTAGAAATGTCTGGTTAAGGGACTGTTAATTCATGGGCTTACAACAAGGCTTGCCTGCTACGATGTATGATGTCACTGCAGTCTTTTGTACAGTGATCCATTAGTCTGCTGTGCTGCTTTGTGATGCATTGCAGCGGCTGCTGACTGTTGCAATGAATCATGCCTAAGTATAACAGGACTGTTATAAGGGTCTTAAATCTTTATCTGGGTACTGTTTCGCTCAGGAGACTGTGAAATGCAAGCAATTATGCCTGCCTGGTAACTTAGGAGCTACTGCGGCTTAGTGGTTATGGTATAAAATCTGGATCTGGACCTCCTCTTTCCTCTCATGTCTAGGACTTATTCATTTGCTATAGAAATCTCCACTTTCAAAGTAGGGACGATAATTATATAACTTCATATATGGAAAGGGGAAGGAAAACCGTAGAGGGTGGAAAGGGCAGGAAAGGAAAGGGACAGGAAGGGAAGGGAAGGGAAGGAAAGGAAAGGAAAAGAAAGGAAAGGAAAGGAGAAGGTGGAAAGGAGAGCATAGAGGGGGAGGGGGAAAGGAAAGGACAGGAAAAGAAAGGAATATGGAATACAGAATAACAGAGTTGGAAGAGACCTTGCAGTTCATCTAGTCCAGTGGTTCCCAAAGTGAGTGGTACCGCCCCCTGGGGGGGATGCCTTAGGGGGGCGATAAGAGACAAAGGGCTGGCAGGGGAGCGCCAAGAGGCAAGGTGGGTGTCAGAAGAGTGCTGGAGGTGGGCCCCTCGCAGGACGCAATTCTGCCTGGGGCTCTATCGGCTGCCAGTCAGCTGAGCACTTCCAGTTCTGGCCCGACTCGCCCCATCATCCCCTGCACCTGCGCGTACTGTACGCTGGCAGCCACACTAAGCCTCATGCATGCTGCTCTCTTTTGCCTGGCTTGGCAAAATTTCCCTATTTTTTATAATTAAAAAGTAAGTTTCGACTACTTCACTCCCCCCCCCCACTGCAACTGTAGCTCTTTTCAAATCAAATGTGAACACACACATATTGTAAGTATTCTGATTTTCAGAGCAGAAATGGCAGGAGCAGAAAAATCAAAGAAGAAATGTAGACAATATAGTGTGGAATATCTTAAGTATGGATTTATACCAGCACCATCAAACCAGCAGCTATCACAGTGCCTCATATGTGAAAAAGTATTTTCTAATGAGGCAATGAAGCCTTCCAGACCTAATGAACATATGAAGAAGGCACAAGACAGACAAGAGCTTAACTTTTTTCAATCAAAAGCGCCCGACACTGTCACGCATGTTTTACAATGCTTC
>JANHFO010005486.1:5562-16510 GCA_032468095.1 Pareas carinatus
CTATCTCTATAACTCTATCTATCATCTAGTTTATCTATCTGCTATCTAGTTATCTAGTTATTTTATATATATATATATATATTAGGATTTACCTTGAAAAAGCTGCAGACTTCAAAAAGCTGCTGTTTAGGCCCAAGGAAGCCGAAGGCCAGGACGGGACTGACGTGCTCCGATACAGAGTAAAAATGACATATAAAACCATCTGGAATCTGAAACGGAAAAGATGGAACGGCTGCCATATATGGTTACGGTTTTAAAAGTTTGAACACATTACAAACCACACATTGCACACAAATTTTACAAGCTATAAAAACACGGAAACCAAGAAGATCAATTCTTGGGGAATCCACTGGGATGTATAATTGGAGCGCAGAGTCTAGACTGCAGAAAATACTTAAAATCAGGCCCGGCTATAGAGAAGCAAATTTGAATTTATTTATTGAGAAGAAATTTTCCTTGGTCAACCCGTACAGGCAATCTTTGAGTTACAATGAGAGCTTCTGCACTGGAGACAAATTCCTTGTGTGTCCAGTCACATTTGGCCAATAAAGAATTCTATTCTATTCTATTCTATTCTATTCTCTATACTCTATATTCTCTTCCGGTTCTATTCTATTCTATATTCTATTCTATTCTATATACTCTATACTCTACAGTCTACTCTATATTCTCTCCCTATTCTATTCTCTTCCTATTCTACTTTATTTTCTATTCTACTTCAGTCTATATTCTATTCCTATTCTATTCTATTCTATATTCTACTCTACTCTGCTCTATTCTAGTTGTAAGTCTTGATGGTTGCAACAGATCTTACATAAGCAAACCTTAAATAAATACTGTGTTTCCTAGGAAATAAGATCAGGTCTTATATTAATTTTCTGCTCCAAAAGATGCATTAGGTCTTATTTGGAGGGAAATACGGTACTCAATGCACCCGTCTGCCTGACGATCTTAACTGGGGCTGATTTTGGGAGGGGTAGGGCTTCTGTTACGGGCGTCCCGAAAAAATCAGGGCTAGGGCTTATTTTCCAGTGGGGTTTTATTTTTGGGCAAACAGGGTACAAAACCCTCTTTCCAAATAATTTCAGCAGCACCAGCAAAGGGACGGAGGATTGGATTAAATGACCGCTAAGGTCGCCTCCTATCCTTAAGAACCAGACAAGGGAACAGGGGGCGGGAGGGAAGCTCCAATCCTGTCTGAAAATTGATTTTTTTTCCTTGTTTAAGGAGTAAAGGCGAAATCCGGGACGGGATTGCCCCCTCTGGCCCTCCCTCGTAGTCACGTACCATCAGAAGACGCCTCTTCGCCTTCAGAACCGACCAGCAGGCAGTCGCCAGAGCCTGAAACCAAAAGAGATAAACCTGCTTGGTTATTTTCTTCCCCTCTCGTTTAAACCTGTCTATAAATTGTAATCCAGGATCCCGGTTGCCGGCTACACCTTTCCTGGAAGGCCCGCTAAGACATCTGCATCAGAGGTGGTCCTCGATTTATGACCGAAACTGGGAGCAGTATTCCCACCGCTAAGCTTATCAAAGGTGGCTGCCCACGTGACACACAGAGAAGCCACCAATATAATTCCCATAGCGATGGAGGAGGAACCTTAACGACGATCGGCTGAACTGCGCATGAACACCCCAAAATGCATCAGTTTTAGCATTCCTCATCTGTGAGGAAATACTAGTTTTTCTGTAGCCCTTCTGAATCTATTAAAACAACAACTTATTCTATGACGTGGACTGGTTGTTTGATTCTTGAACAAGGGAATGCTGAGAACTTGACCCCTGGGGAGCAACCTGTGGTGGGCATGGCAATTGTGACAGTGATCCTAAATGAAATTGAGTTTGATACCCCTGTATATGTCATCTATCTCATTTCCCAAAGTGATGCTGAGGGGCATTCACAGCCATAAAAATATAAATATAAAAATATTAAGATTAACAACAATTAAATAAAGGCTAAAAACCAAGAGACTGAATGATCCAGGGGTGGGCTATTTTTTTTTCACTTGACCAATCATCTCCAGCATAGTGGGATATTTTCTTGGCCTCTACTGATAACATTTCATGACAAAAGGGGTTTGAAGGATACATCTTCTGCCAGAGTGGGTTGGGTAGACCAATCCCATTGGGGTGAGATGATTTCTAAGATAACCTCGCTCCATGCCATGAAGGGGTTTGAAGGTGATAATCAGCCCTTTGACCTGGTCCCAGAAGCAAATCAATGCAGCTCATATAACAGTAGGATTGAATGTGCCACCTAGGGGCTGCCACAAGGAAGAAGGAGTCAGGTTATTCTCCTAAGATCCTGAAGGCAGGATAAGAAGTAATAGATGGAAACTAATCAAGGAGAGAGCAACCTAGAATGAAGGAGAAGTTTCCGGACAATGAGAACAATTAACCAGTGGAACGGCTTGCTTCAGAAGTTGTGGGTACTCTACCACTGGATATTTTTATAAAGATAGTGGATAGCCATTTGTCTGAAACAGTACAGGGTCTTCTGCTTGAATAGGGGTTTGGACTAGGAGAGCTCCAATGGCTTCTCCTACTTTGTTGTTCTGTTATTCAATCAAGAGCTTCCTGATTCTTTCAAAAAGTCTGATTGTCTTTGTTTCTTTGATCCTTCTAGGATTCTGGAAATTACTTTCAGAATATGTGTCAAATTTCTCCTTGGTACTTGATGGGCTTAAAGTGAAACCTATTTCTGCTGAATTTTGTGTTAACTCCCAGTCAACAACATTCTCAGCATTCATCACCTTTGTGTGAGGTTAACATTCCCTGTTAACTTGAATCAATAAATCAATAAATTTAGATGTTTGAAGATGTTTGTTTTCGTTGGTCCTTCAAGAGTGCAGAAATGCCTTGACAATATGTACATAACATTTCCATTCTCTTTTCTACAAATATCCTATAGCTCATTAATGTTAAGCCCAATTTTTCCCATAGGTGAATTATATTAAAAAAAACACATTGTCTTGTTATGAGTAAACTACAAGAAATCAGAGTAAAGCCTTAGAGTTCATAACATTGCAGCTTTTATTTTATTAATTTTATTAGGAGCAATTGCTTCTAAGTATTATCAATGATGATAATAGGACTCTGATTTCATTTTCTTAATAAAAAGAATGTTCTCAAACATTACAAATTACGATTATCTATAGCAGAGATAAAACCAATTCTTTAGAAACCAGAACTGGAGTCGTTGCAAAAATATTGAATATATAATCATTAAGGGGGAAAATTGCAATATAATATAAGTATTCTTTTATCTATTCCTCCATCTAAACTATCATAGATCAGGGAACGCAATTTAAATGCCAAAGTTATATCAGGTATAATATAATAAAATGATCCATAACTATAGTAATAGCACTTTGATATATATTCTGCCCAAAAGTGCTTTTACAGCCCTCTCTAAGTGATTTACAGAGTTAGCATATTGCCTCCAAACAATCTGGGCCCACATTTTACCAACCTCAGAAAAATGGAAGGCTGAGTCAACCTTGAGCTGGTCGAGATTGAACTCTTGGCAGTGAGCAGTGCATATTAATCACTGCATCACCACTAAGAATGAAACTTAGAAGTGAGAACCAAGTAAGACTGAGATGAATCTATACATTTTGACGGAGTCACAAACCAGAACCAACAAGTCAATAAAAATATGGGCCATCCCAATGTTTCATAAGGACTCTGTTCTTTAAGTGAAGATCATCAGTAAATTGTCTTAGTACATTTTCTTTTCAAAAGGTTAGGAAATTAAATGAGCAGAGACCTCAACACTAGGTAATCAGAACATAACACAAAGGGGCAGTGTTTGAACATATTTTGCAAGAAAATATTGGCATTATCTACAAGGCTATGAAACACAGAGAGTGCTATTTCATTATGAATATAGCTTTTTCTGAAAGAGGAATGATCTATAATATTTCCAAATTAATAATCCATTTTGTTACAGTTTCCTTTTAAACAATAAAAGAATAAGAGAAGAGCAAATTTTATTCAAAAGTTAACTTTTCTATACATAGCTGACTGAGTGAATCACGTGAAAATGTGGAAAAGTGGAAACGCACACAGAGATGCAAGAGAAAAACTAAACCTTTATATCCTCCCCAACAGTCCTGATTGAGCTCCAAATACTTTACCGATACTCTAGTTCTGATCTGTCTTTCCCTTCTCATTTGCACATCCATAAAATAAGTTAATCACATCTGTACTAGGCTAGGATGAGGAGAAAGCAGGTGATTATTACAAAGCCCATGTCAACGATGATAACCATTTCTTTAAATTGTATGTCAATACAAGTCAGTATCAGGATGGATGGAACATCACAGAAGATATAGTCAATATAGTTGTTCTCTCCATAAGGCAAATGAAAAGTAAGAAATGTCTGAAAGGCAGAATGGATGCTTCCTCCAATTATAGCACCTAAGGAGAGAATGAGACAGATTCTCGAGCTCATGAGGTTGCCATAGTGGAGTGGTTTACAAATGGCCAAGAAACGGTCATAAGCCATCACGGTGTAAAGAAAACATTCTCCACATCCAGTGACATGAAAGAAGACAAGCTGAGTCACACAGCCTCCAAAAGAGATGAGTTTTCCACCAGATAGAAATCCTGCAATAACTTTGGGAACCACCACAGCTGAGAAGGCCATGTCCAGGATAGAGAGATGACAGAGGAACCAGTACATGGGCTTGTGCAATTGAAGGTTGGTGACCACCGCCAAGATGGCCAGAGAATTTCCACAAAGAGTTAATGCAAACATGATTGAGAAGAAGAGAATCATGGGGACCTTTAAGTCTTCTGTACAAGGAAACCCAGAGAGGATAAACTCATTTGGGGCAGTTTGACTTGGACACTCCATGTAGTGTTTTTTGTTTCAATTATCCAATCTGTTGAGCAAAGAGATACCTTAACTGGGAAATTGCATTTGGAGTTAGTGCCTACTTGTGACAGTGCATTGACAATGTAGTTAAATTTTGCTAATTTTGCAATTATTTGCAAAGAAGATTATGCCCTGAAATCAACTCCTTCTTTAAATATATAAATCTGTATAATATCCTTGCTTCTCAGTATGATGAAGAGCTATTTAGCTGTTATATTCATTGAAATATGGCAATTGAGCAATAAGATAATTCCCCTAACAATGAAAAAAGCTTCTGGTTATCTTTGGTGGAATTTTTATTCAATTGGTTCTCAGTAATTTTGCTCAATCAGTACATTATTAGCTCTCTTCTCTCAAAGTTACAATCTTATATTGCTATTTATAACTTTAACACAATGACAAGGATTCTTCAGTTCTCTTAATAAATGGGAAAAAGTATCTTCTTCAAACATCTAAAGTTCAGCCTACAAATGCATGGAGAAAGATAGTAGATCTCAATGGATCAACCCATGACTTGTGAAAAAGAAATATTCTTTATATCTAAAAATTATTCTCCTTCATTCATCAACCTGATAGAGAACACAAGTATTCATTTGGAGTTAATGGAAGTCCTTTTACATGGGTAGAAGAAATCCGATTGTGCCTGTATGTTAGTCAGGACCTGCTTGACAGAAAAAAGGTAGAAGTTAAGTTTCCATCAACCTGAGAGAAAAGGGTAGCTTGAAGCTAGAAATAATCTTTTCTCCTGGTGGTGAAAATCATGCAGTTCTTACAATGTATTGGTTGGAAGATATTTGATATGAAAATATGAAGGACAAGATCCAACTCATACTTTTATCTCATATGCACATGCATAGTCCATATACAAGCTGAAAAATTCCTGTCCTCAAATGACCACATAGAAAATAATTGACATTAGCTTAATACACCTTTTACTCACTATGCTGAAATTCCGGAAGACTCATTGATCATCACACAACATGGAAAATCACATTGCACACAGATTTTGTTTGGCATCTATTCCAACCCTGTGATCTATACAATAGGCACCCCTCCAGAATCCCTCTGTGATTTAGAAAAATTGATAAATACTTAAATTAAATTTGGGGAAGGTATGATTCAGTCCATTTCTCTTTTCCAAAGTGCTATGCTTGCTGGTGTGAAATTGATTGGAAGGGTTGAAACAACCACACTTTAAATGCTTTTCTGAGAAATCGCTAGAAATCCTGATGGAGCTTTGAATTGTTAACTTGTAGGTTTGTCGCCTTTAATTCTCTTTCTTTTCTTCTCATGGAGCCCTTCATGGGAAATGGATGAGCTTTCTCTTGATGGATTGCAATGTACTTTTCGTTGCTCTAAGATGGAGATCTAAAATGGACATGCTTCTTTTCTAAGCTTTAGTTGGCATAATTAATTGCAAAAGACTGCAGTAGTTTTTTTAAAAAAAATAATAGTCAATTCATTATTGCGAGCTACATTTACTGGTACTAGGACTTGTTGATTCCTTCTTAATTTGGATTAGGTGTTTTTGTTCTTTCATATCTAGAGAGCTCTGGGTGTTTCTTCTGAGATCTTATGAAGTCTGACTTGATATGAGTTCTGAATGTGAAATGAAGAATTAAGCAGAGTCATACATGTCTGTGTCTCTGGGTAGCAGTGATTAGACTCTTCTGTTTCCACATCTTTTTATAACATTGCATATTCAGAGAATGCCCTGCCTTTATTTCCCTAGTGTTAATAAATTTTTTTTGAAATATTAATGATTTAGGGGGAAGGCAATTAAAATGGCAAGAAATTTCCTTGCGGAAACAATTATTTTTAAACAATAGGTGAGTTTGAAAGTTTGCATGCATAATAATCAAAGAGATGATTTACCATGAGATACAATCCTATTGTTTCCAATGGGAATTCATTCAGAACAATTCTTTTTACCCCAGTCAAAGTTGTTAGCATCCTAGGCTTAGAACCAATATTAGGAAGAAGCAGATGGTGTGTGCAGTGGAAAACGCTGTGGGCTAGGAAGTAGCAATGGAAATCAGTATCACACAGGCACAGAGTACAGTAGGCATAAATGTCTTTATGAACAGAAAGTTAAACACAGTCTGATAAGCCAACAGTCCAGTTATCATATACAGTCAAACAGTCCTTTTACTAACCAAGTTAGCAAGTAGTCTTCACCATCAATTTCACCAACAAAGTTGGTCAGCAATCTTCAGTGGCAACACACAGGATAAAACACAGAAGCAAAGTCATAGAATACCAAAGGATAGATAGTGCTCTCAAGTTTCCTGCTTTTATAATCAGCATCCTGGTTCTAAGCAATTAGCATGACTCAGCATGACTCAGCTAGTCAGCCATTTTGTAAACTAACTAGTTAGGCGCTTAAAGGGACCATAACTCATATAATCCTAACAGGTGGCACCTGCAGGGGTATCAGTGGCATCCATGGGTGGTTCACAGGGGGGTGAATCCCATCAGGGGGTTGTAGGGAGCGGCCCCCATGAGGGAGGCAGCCTGTGGTGGCAGTGACTCTCAATGAAATTGAGTTTGACACCCCTGATCTCAATGATGATTCAATTTGTCTATCTTCTTTGGTTCTGCAATGTTCAGAACTGGACATCCTATTACAAGGAGGGGTGGGGTTAAGGCACCCTCATTTCCATTAGGTAGTTTCACAATTGGCTGTCATATACAAAACTTTTGTGATGGATAAGCTTTGACTTTGTTTTGCCCCAAAAGTGTTGCATAGTTGGGTATAATGAAGCCAACAAACCAATATGAACTACAAAAATTGCAGATGTGTGGCATTGCTCATTTCCCCAGGACTTCTCTATATGTAGAGAAGATACAGTTGGGCAACAGAAATCAGTTGAGGGTCAATTAAAGCAAGAAGAGTTTAATCAGAATAGAGCTGGAAGGGACCTTGGAGATCTTCCAGTTCAACTCCCTGCTCAAGCAGGAGAAGCCATACCGTTTCAGGCAGATGGTTGTCCAATCTCTTCTTTAAAACCTCCGGTGATGAAGCACCCACAACTCCTGGTGGCAAGCAGTTCCACCGGTTAATTGTCCTCACTGTCAGGAAGTTTCTCCTTAATTCCAGGTTGCTTCTCCTCTTGATGAGTTTCCAGCCATTGTTTCTTGTCTGGCTTTCTGGTGCTTTGGAAAATACCATGTTTCCCTGAAAATAAAGAGTGGGTTTTATATTAATTTTTGCTCCAAAATATGCACTTATTTTCGGGGTAGGGGATATTTTTGCTGCTTCGTCTCCAGTTGCGTTGGACGTGATTCCAGTAAAGGTGTCCATCTGACTGACGATTTTAACTAGGGCTTATTTTCAAGGTAGAGCTTACATTTATGCGCAGTCCGAAAAACCATGCTAGGGCTTATTTTCACGGTAGATCTTATTTTCATGGAAATAAGGTAACTTGACCCCCTCTTCTTTGTGACAGCCCCTCAAATACTGGAGAAACTGCTATCATGCTCATCCCCCTAGTTCTTCCTTTCTCTAGACTGGCCACACCCAATTCCTGCAACTGTTCTTCACATGTTTGTGTCTCCAAGTCTTTAATCCTCTTAGTTGCTCTTCTCTGCACATTATTTCCCTCCCAAAGTCTCAACATCTTTTTTTTGCAATGTGGTGACCAAAACTGTCTGTCATATTCCAGATGTGGCCTTGCTAAGGTTTTATAAAGCGGTACTGATACTTCCACACAATTTTGATCCTATGACTCTGTTTATACAAATAACGGAGACATTGGGAAATCGATGAAGAAATAGATTGCCTGGCTTTATTTATAATGCTATTTTTCTGTCCAACCGACATCCCGAAATCACAGGCGTGGAGTCAGTTTTCCTCTCGGTCTCTCTGCCCCAGCCTCCTGCTGTTTCCTTTAGCTATTAACATTAGACGGAACTCGATTTGGAGTTCAATGCTCTTATTAAAAATGGAACAATTCTGGGCGTATGTGCTGTTTCCCCCCATAGAATCTAATTTCCTTCTCAATGGGGGATTGTACCATTGCATACAAAAAAACCAACCTCAGACCCTTAATTCTTTTGCATAAGCTGCACGAATCAACCCACCAACTCACCAACCCCCCTCTAGAAATGGACACGATATTAAATAACATCTTTATCCGTTTGGATCCAATCGTAAACCAGGACGTTTGTGAGCGTGCAATTGTAATTAGCAGGAGTTTTGAAAATGGGCAAGGGGGCTAATGGAGGTTGAGTTAAATAAAACTTTGCTGCATGTATCAATAAATAGAATACAATGTCAGGTTGTAATTTTGGAGTTTTTCTTTCGAGGTGATAGCAAATGTAGGGAATCGCCTCTGTCTCTCCCTTTCTTCTAAATCACATCTCTGCTTCCATTGGGATTACGAGGGCAATTCAGAAAAAAAACCGCTTGGATATCAATGACAGACACTCGCAGATGCAGAACTTTTATTATAGACATTAGAAAACTACAAAATTGCATGACTTTTCGACATCATCGCCATGCAAATGGAGGCCCTCGTCATAGCATCTTACAAGGTTTGAAATTCCTCCTGCAAAGAAATCTCCCTCTTGGGAAAGAAGCCAGAAGAGGCGGGATTTGCTCGGTGCCAAATCTGGACTCTGGGGGGGTGGGGGGAATGATCAAAGACATTGCCACATTGGAACTGCTCCAAAAGTTCTTGGGTGCATCTAGCAGTGTGTGGGTGAGCATTCTCGTGAACCAACACCACGCCGGAAGTCAGCATGCCCCGACGGTTGCGTCGTACCGCTTCGATGACGACAATGCGCTTCATGATGCTGTTCCAGGGTGGCTTCATTCCCAGGAGGGAGATGTAAATTGTTGTCTTTTTTGATTGATTTCTCTCCAAACATCTTGAGCTCCTATTTCTTCTGTCATAGTAAACAAAAAAAGAGTTTTTGGCACTCTTTTCCTTCCCTTTTTTCCATCTTTACTACTTTTATAGTCCAAATTCCCTGTCACAACTGCATTAAAGTCTCCAAAAATACAATGGGGAAGCCAGATTGTACAACGATGTTGCTAGCTTAACAATTGTAGCAGGAAAGATCTTAAAATGGGACCAAACCCCTATAACAGTGGTCTCGCTTAACAACATAATTTTTTTGCTCAATTTTGGCTGTAAGTTGCGAACTGCCTGTAGATAATTCTAAGGCGCTCCTTGTGTAAAGTTTTTTGAAGGTTTACAAGGGGTCGCTAATACTTTACATTGGGCCCTGAAATCATTAGCAAGTGATTTCCCAACCCCCAAAAAACCCAAATTGCATAGAACGATCCTATTTATACACCATTAATCTATTATCATAGCTATCGTACATTCTGGCTCAGATGCAGCTTTCAAAGCCTCTTCATAGGTTGCCACACAGTGTGTGGTGCCTATGGAGATTCTCAATCAACCAGGTCATGGTTGTCCCAAAGTAGCTTTTCCAAAAGGCAACTGAATTTCCTTGGTTTTATTCTTTGAAAACATTTTGCTTCTCATTCAACAAGTTTCTCATTCAAGAAGCTTCTTTGGTTCTTTTGAAGAATTGAAGAACTTCTCATCTAAGAAGTTTCCTTGGTTCTTCTGCAGAAGAATTGAAGAATTTCTCATCCAAGAATCTTCTTTGGTTCTTCTGAAGAATTTCTCATCCAAGAAGCTTCTTTGGTTCTTCTTCTGAAGAATTGAAGAATTTCTCATCCAAGAAGCTTCTTGGACTCTTCTGCTGAAGAATTGAAGGACTTCTCATTCAAGAAGCTTATTTTATTCCTCCGACCAACTGAACAACGTCTCATTCAAAAAGCTTCTTCCGTTCTTCTGCAGAACAATTGAAGAATTTCTCATCCAAGAAGCTTCTTCAATTCTTCAGAACTGAAAAAAAAACTTCTTGGATGAGAAGTGAAACAGTTTTAAAGGGAAAAAAACACAAGAAAGTCAGGATGTCTTTCAGAAAAGAACCTTTGGTATAGTGTGTAATATTAATCCAACAAAATGTAAGGGCCTTCTTAGGGAAAGTAGAAAACCATTTAAAATGTAACTCAAGGCCACCATTTCATTCCTGGACATCATT
>JANHFO010005487.1:0-12355 GCA_032468095.1 Pareas carinatus
CAGATAAGAGACAATATAGCCCACAGTTGCATAACAGGTAAGGAAAGAAACTCAGAAAGGAACCTCCCTAATTTCTCAGCTTGTCTGAATGTTTTCTTAGGTTGCTTTCTTGGCTCAAGATCAAGCCCCTCTTATCTGCCTTAGTAGCGGCTTATCCTCCTGTCTTTCAGTGGGAATTTTGTTTCTGTGTATATCAGACCTTTTTTTTGCCTAAAATAAGCCAATTACAAACCACAGGCAAATGAATAAATGCAACCTATTCCATTAGTCATTCCCTTGAGAATCAATATAATAATTAACATGCCAATTTAGAATGCTTACTCTGATATATTTATCCACCTATCATTCAGCAATAACTTATTGCTTCTTAAATCATGGCACAACGCCAAGTTGTATGTGCCAACAGTTTGTTCTGCAGCGAAAAGTAAACGTCTTTGATTAATAGTAAGGGTGCAGAGTTGTGTGCAAGAGCTTTAAACATGTTTAATCAATTTCGTGGTATTTCTGTGTAGATGATCAGCGTCCTAGTTACACAGCAAGGTACAGTTGCCTCTTTTAACTGAGGAAAATCCATTGTGCCAATAAATCTTTTCTCAAACTAGACTATTAGTTTCATTCAATGCAGCCAGATAAATAATCTAATTATCTTTATAAGCTTTAAATATACCATAATTTCTATTATCATTACTTGGCAAAAGATTCCACTTAAATGGTATATCCATGTCTTTGAATATACTATTCTAAAAACCAACACACAAAGGCCTCACCTAAATACAATCCATAATTAATCATATGTTTCAACCATTCTGGCAACAGTTGGATACATCCCTTCATCTTTCAGGCAGGACAGGCACTCTTGGAGATCAGGATAGGAAATCACAAGCTCACTTTTCTGGTACGCAAGTGCGGGTGTGTGTCTGTGTGTGTGTGCATCTGTTCCAGTCCTTTACAAAAAATCGTCCCACACCAATGTTCTCAATATTCAACCTTATTTATAATCTTTATATCAGCAAGTAGCAAAATATTTATGGGTAGACAACAAATACAGATGTAAACTCATAGTCAGATTCACAGGTTTCAGACATTTTTCCAGGTACCAAATATAGGTCGTCCTCAACTTACAACAGTTTGTTGAGTGACCATTTGAAGTTACAACAGCACTGAAGAAAGTCACTTATGACCGGTTTTTCCCACTTGCCACCATAACAGCCTCCTCATGGTCACATGATCAAAATTCAGACACTTGACAACTGGTTCATATCTATGACGGTTGCCATCTCCTGGAGTCATGTGATCCCCATTTGCAACCTTCTGAGAAGCAAAGTCAACGGGGACATCAGATTCACTTAACAACCCCTTGTTCTTGTTTTAACAAAAAAAAATGTTGGTCTGAATCGTGGTCATGCATTGAGGACTACCTGAAGAAAAGTCAAAATATCTACCTTAAACTATCGCACAAATGCCAGCACCATGCTTGTTCACTATATTTCATGGTCATGACAAGACATATTTATTCATTTTCTTAGGGAAACAAATAGAGAATCCCAGTTCTCAAAATTTTCTTATAATGTTAGTGCCAATAAAACAAATAATAATTACCAAAGAAAAATTCTATGAAAACTTTTTTAACCTGTACTTACTAAGCTCAAACTAGGGAGGCGCCATTATCTCTTCATCAAAGTTGCCCAGATTTTCTGGGAATATTTGAATGTTTTTCAAAGAGTAAATTAGGCTGCAATACATACATATGATTTCCAGAGTACTTTTTAGAAAATGCTATCGGCTTTGCAGCTAAGTGTTCTTCTATTTCTCCAGTATTTACTGCAATGAGTTTCAACATTCAGTCCTACGCTTGGGCAAATTACTTAGGGATTTTTTTTAGAAACTAATCAGTTGGAAAAAATATTCCATTTTTCCTGATGTCGGTGCCTCACTTGCCAACAGATGACCAGATAGCAAATCCAGCAGAAGGATGGACACAATGAAAAATGTGTGGATGCTTGCTATTTTCAGCACAACTATTAATTTTTCAGAGAGAGAGGATGAAAGCTAAATCAGTCATAATGGACTAAAGTGTTATCATTTCTAGCACAGGTGGTTAAGGAGAAGTACAACAAAAAATAAATTTGGGATTTTGCTATGGATACTAATCTAAAAATTACTCTAAAGCAGTTTTCCACTAGTGACAGAAATGCAATTCATAGATTTGCCAGATGGTAGTTGTGGAAGTTATAACATTAACAAAACTGTTTGCCAATTGATTGAAGGAGACAGCACTTCAGATTAAATTCTGTAACTATTTGTACATCAGTACATGGGTAAAAATACAATCCATTGGTATGTTCTATTGTACAAGCCAATTAAAAATCTCTAGCACTTGCACATATATTCCAATAAAGATTGCCAGTAAACTATTCCCACCGGACTGTGCCTCCAAACAGAAATCATCATCAAATGCTTAGCATTTACACAAAACTTGTACACTATTCAAAATAGTTTGCTTCCATTAACACTCAAGAAATGGGTCAGTTATCCCTCTATGACAGAAAGGCAAATTAAGCTGAATGTTGCACGCTGCCTCAAAGCAATTTATAGCAAAAGGAAGATCTTAGTTCCCAGCTCAAATTCTTATATACACACTGCACTAAATTTATTTCCATATAAATACAGATCAGCACACACAAAAATATGCAGTGTCTCACTATTTTCAATCATACACAGACTTAAAATTCTGAGTTCATAAATTCCAACATAATTGTGTGGAAACGGATCAGGTTCTTGCACACTTACCTATGAACACCCTCATACAATGTCATTTGAACATAGACTCTGAATTTGTCCAAGAAGCGGCTAACTGAAGGATGCTGTGAAGGAAGTTGAAAATTCAGCAACCTCTTCTCTTTATGCAGTTCCTCAAGTCTTCTTCTAAATTTATCAGCTGAAAACAAGGGAGGATTCCATTATCAAATGCTATACAGTATGTTACAATTTGTCTGAAATCAAATGACAAAGGATATTAGAAATGCAGAAAACATTTGTTTGTGAAATATTTTAACTGATTTTATCTTTAAAAATGGATGCAATTTTTAAAAACAGAGCTGAAAAATATTTGTCCACAGACTCGACAGCCGAGATTTGTTAGCTAATTTCCCAATTCCAGCAATCAGCTTCAGTCTAGACCTTTCAAATATAGGATTACTTTAGTTTGAATATCACATGATTCATCATACCTTTCTATGATGAAATTTGAAAAGCACAGCAGCATTGATTTAATATTATTATTAGCATATGTTCTTGAAAATGTTGTTGAAAAAATGTTGCGCTTCAAAGCCAGTCTTTCTGATGTTGGGAAAAGTAATTCCACATATATGTAGGACTAAAGTACATTTTTATCAGCTTTTGCTGCAATTTTTGCACTGGAAAGTTAAACAGTTAGTCTTCTTTCTCCCTCCTTATCCTTTTTTCCAATTGTCTAAGTCCTTCTTTGCCTATTCAGACATCTGATAACCCTAAACATATCTCCATAATCACTTCTCTCCTGACAGTTTTTCACTGGCAAATTAGTTGGTCAAATTTATTACTATGCTAATTATTCTACAGCCATAAGAAAGGGACAGGTTCATCCTAAGGTGTTCAGAATGACTGGGGAGGGAGGGAGGGAGGGGAAAAGGCAGGCTGCTGTTCGACCTCAGACTTCCGATCTCTAAAATCTGAACACAACACAACCTTCAGGGCAGGCATAGAGGAAAGACAGAACCACAAATCCAGCAAAGACCCAACATCATAATATTTTTTTTCAGAATGTAAGATAAGAAACAGAATATTAAGAATTTTCAACTTCCGCACTTATGCTGCCCAAGGTTCTACAAAACAACAACCAGCAATTGCGATCTATGGCTCTTGTTATTTTTAGAGCTATTTTCAGAATTGTGCCTTACAGACGGACGTTCTCCTAACCTGGTGCTTTTAAGATTCTAGTTGGACTTAGAAGCCCCATGATGGCCATTCTGGCTTGAGAATCTGGGCTCAACATACATAGACTGTATCAGGTTGAAAAAGGCTCGATCTAGAATAGATAAAAAATCTGTACTATTTATTACTGTAAAGTTTTTTTTAAAAAAAATATTCTATAACTGAACTCAACAGCTGCCAAAATTCATTTGAACGGTTTTCAGCACTAATCTCATCACATGCTCTAAGCAGGTTAATTTTAATTTTAAATTCTTCCTCTAAAATACTTATAATTAAGATTATCACTTACACTGAATTTACTTTTGAAGACCTCTAAGAGCCTGAACAAAGGGCAAACCTGAAAACAATTATTACTTCTTCATTGTATTAAAAAAGACATATATTTTCATTGCTAACTTACAATTTAGAAAGTGTCATCTTCTACAGAAGTATTCTAATTTTATAGAGATCATTTAAATATGCACTCTTCAAAGTAAAATTCAATACTTGTTTTGTCTAAGTGACAAAAAATCCTCAATGCTTTCATCACTTATAAGCACAACCACTGTTTTTCATTCTGTTTAATATATGCTTATCCTCTCAGCTGTGCAAATACACTCAGATCGACTATTATTATTACATCTTAGAAGGAAAATTTGCCGAGGTGCTAAGGAGAATTGGAAATATAATCTGAACTAAGGTTTATCCAAATGGAAAATCATAGACTCATGAACATTTTCATTAGAGACAAGAAATATATCCAGGAAATTGAAAGTAATTAGGATTAACAGTTTCAAGGGAAGAAATTTGATGACCACTAGTTGGTAGCAAAGTATTTTCTATTCTCTTTACTGCTATCTAGTTTTCATTGTGATATTTGCAGACTGGATCTGTTAATGCTAGAGAAAACATTAAAAGAGTACAATAGTTTTCAGACAGATAACTATAGAAAACACATAGAAAATCTTCATTTTCAAGAGTAAAAATGCAGTTGTAGGGACCTGCACATTTTATTGTGAACACACACACCAAACAACCACAGATATTTCCTACAAGTTAACCTGCTTTTGAGTTGTCACTGTCCTTCAGCCTATCTTATCTCATAGAACTGCTATGAAGGTAAGATGGGGAAAATTTGAGGGGTCCTTGATGGTCTCTGAGCTTGATTGATTTCTTACAGACATTTCATTATCCAAACTAGGTAACATAACCAGATTTGCATAACAGAACCATGTGCTGTTTCTTGCAGCTCTACAATTAACAAAATATATTTTAATTTTTTAATGTATCTAAACGCTACTTGGGACAAAACAAAGCAAGCTGCCATAGTCTAAAAAGGCCCAGATGGTACAACAAAGTAGATAACTTTGATTGACTTATTGATTTTAGTTCGAAAAGCACACATACATTAGACAGATTAGGTCTTCCAATGGTGCACCCATTGCTACTGAAACTGAGAAGACAACTTTACTGTGCAGTTAATAACAAAAAAGCTTATGCTCCCAAATCAAACCATCATCTTGTACTAAACTCATAAAGCAATACGAATTTACCATAGATTCAGAAAAATGAGCTGTGAATATAACTCATCTCCACTAACATCCTGAACAAAATAAATACCATCACCTATACTGGCAACCAATACTGAGCTTCAATTTAAAAAACAGAGATAACTTGCTAACTAAAATAAAATGTTTTCAACTAATGTACCCAGTGGCCATTTCTGTGCCATCAACCATTTTATCATGACTGATACATGAAAAGACTGACATTTCAGCAAATGTACCCTTCCAAACAATAAACGTCTATTGGGTTATTGCTCGATTAAACCTGTCAAATGTGCCTTCTTTTTGTTCTCTAGGACAAAATGACACATTATGTAAAGGTCAAATTGAAAAAACTACGCCATCATTCTTCCTTACTAAAGTTTGTAGCACCCAATAATTGTTGCTAGCAGAAACAACAGTTTACAGGTTGAGGAAATTATGCACCACTTTTTGACTCATTTAATTTTTTTTCCAGGATAAAGTCAATCTTCCAATCCATATTTCTTTTCCATATTTTTAAGAATACCGTGGTTTATTTTCCTTTCTATTTAAAACCATGTGATAATAAGAGCAACGGACATGGAAAGTATATGTGATTAAACTCACATATTATTTTATCATTTCTTACTTATAAATTACCTTACAACAGTTTTGTGCTTCTTTCCAAATAAAAATATTTATCAAGGCAAAAATAATTCTCTTAATCAAGATGGAGATTGAATTGAATTCAGTATAGAAAACTACACATTTCAAGTATTGTTTTAAGAGTTGGAAAATCTCTTTCACTCCATGTTTGAGCTTACTAATATGTAGAAGCAACTGTAAAATTAAAAAATGTCGTTTGACAGAAAACAAAATGTAATAGTATGCATCATAATCGAGGTTAATATTCATGATCCCCATAAATCTCAAATATAAAATTACTGCTCTGGATTACTATCTCTGCTCATTCATTTCATTGTTTTCATGTGGTTTAACCAAACAGACAAGAGACTGTCTTTATCAATAAACAGGGATATTTCCCTAAGTCATCAACATACAAAGACAACATTGTGTGATCAACATGTATCATTATAGAAGGTAACCTCAAAGAATACTACTTATAGCAACTGCAGTTTGCTATTAAATTGGAAATGATCTGCCATTTTTCTATTCTCTGAAAGAGCTCTAATTAGACAGCTAAGTATCACATGTGCAGCTCCAACACTCACCAAATTAAGACCTTTTATTTTCTCCTCTGATTTATGAAGATGAAAGGGTAGCATTTTCCTGAGAAATTTGCTGATTTTATGACTTCGCTTATAATTGTATTTGCAAAATTTCCCAATAGCAGTACTACCTTATTTAGTGGCATAATCAAGATTTCCCCATGGACATGATTAAATATGATACTTTTTCCAATAAAGAAAATGCCCCTGGAGGAAACATTTTCAAAATTAAACATTCTGATAATGTTTAATAAACAGGTATTCTAGTTTAAGATTTTATAGTGCTGAGCTCATCAAATTTCAAGTGGATTCAAATATTTCAGACTTCCGGTCTATGTCATGATGTTGCGGGCTGAAGAAACCGGAGCTCTGGTTTCAAAGCCCAGTTTCTTGCTGTTTGAAGGAGCTGGGGGGGTCCGAAAGTAGCCCCCAAAAGGCAACAAATTAGAAGAGGAATCCCAGAAGTCGAGGCCAGATGGCAGTTGGTCCAGGTGAACTGGGAAGCTCTTTGTACAAGCAGAAGAAAGACCGTCTATAAAAAGGCAATCTGTGACATTGTCACAGAATAGTCAAATTAGCAACAACATGCTGAAACTGGGTGAGCAAAAATTTTAATTTTTCTGATGAAATCTGATGGGAAAAATAAATTTTAAAAAATAAACTTTCCAAAAGAAGGTGGGGAAATGGTGGGATGCTATGCAATGAGAAGAGGAATTTTTTAAAGTAGATAGAAAATATACTTATAAAAGATTGGGGTTGGTTTTTAGGAATTTTGAATGAACTGAATATATTAAGAATAAGAAAAATTTTTGAAACTTTTTTAACTGCAAGAAGATATATTGGGGTGAATAGAGAGAGAGAAATAGAGACATCTAGTGGTGGAAAATAAATATTATAATGTCTTCAGCTTTGAATTCTAGACACAACAATATAAATTACAGATTTATAATATTTATATAAAGAAAGAAAAGAAAAAATAAGTTAACTTTTAGAAGCAAGAGATGGAATATGCAATACAACTTATTGGAGAACTAATACAAAGACTGCATAAAGAGGAAGAGAAAAACAGGAAGGAGGCAGAGAAGAATTGTAATAGACAAAAACAATGGATGTTGGATATAAACATTAAATTTGAAAATAATACATTCCAAAGGATTATAAAACACAGGAGGAGAAATAAAGTGCTTAGCAACATAAGCAAAAGACTGAAAAAACAACAGAAGATGACAAACTGAGAAGCACAAGAAATGTGATAAGGTCATATCACAAGGAAATTAAGAGGTCAAAACAGACTTCTAAGAAAATGAGAAAAATCCAAAGACAATATTACTTCCTAATGACAAATTTAAAGGATAAAGAAATAAATTATAGAGGTTCAACCACAAAAGGAATTTTAAGTAAAGGAAATAATGTTGGGGAAATGTGTGGAATAGTTTTCGACGGAGAAGTGTGATGTAGAAAAGATGGAGGAGAACAGAAGAGAGTGGTAATGGTGTATGGTGGACAGAAATGTACACAAAGAGGTATTGGAAAGAATATTGGAAAAATATATAAAATTAAAATTTGAATTTCAATGAGAAGATGTATTGTATGAAAAAATGTAATGATTTTAAAAGTTGGGATTAATTTTATGAGCAGTAAAAAATTCTTAATTTATGCTTGATTAGAAAAGTGAGAAAACTAAAATTTAATTTGGAACTTTAAGTGAAATGCCTTTACTGTGGAAACCTATGAAAAATACGCCAAAAAATTAGTAAATATATAAAATTGAAATTTGAATTTTAAATGAAATATTCTTAGAATTGATATTATGAATAATATGAGAAACTCTTTAAAATAGAGAAATATGCTTTGATTAGAAAAATGAAAAATGAGAATGATATAGAGCTAAAATGTGAATGTAAAATGTAATAGTAATGTTAAGATTTATTTTGTGAATGATATACGATTAGTTTAGAACAGAGATATTGGCTGAAATAATAATTCTAAATGATATGTTCTTAATATGAGAATGTATTGTATGAAAAAAATGTAATGATTTTAAAAGTTGGGATTATTTTATGAATGGTAGAAATTAATTTGTTTGATTAGAAAAATGAGAAAAATAAAGCTTAAATTGGAATTTTAAGTGAAATGACTTTATTGTTGAAACTTACCTTATGAAAAATATGAGAAAAAAGTATTCAAATATTAATATTTGTGTTGGATTAGGAAAATGAGAAAATGCATAAATTCAAAATATGAAATTTATAATGAAATACCTTTAAATGTGCAGCATGAGAAATGGGTAATCTTTTGACTTATTTGTTTTTGTTTTCTATACTCACACTTCAAATGGAATATTTTTAATTTTGATACTTACCACATAAATAATTTGTACAAAGAATAGAAGTAGAAACCAAAATTATATGAATAATTGTACTCTCAGACAACATGTTTGTTGGAAAACTATTATTGTAATGATTAGTTCAGGTACTCAGCACCTGTTAAAATAGTTCAGGTACTCAGCACCTGTTAAAAGTTAGGAATCAAAATACAAATAGATATCTTCACGCATTTTTTCTCTTCTTTAAAACAAACTTCACAAAGAACTCTGTAAATATTAACACGGGTGGGTTTTTAAAAAATTATACCAATTCATTCATTGCAATGAATTTTAATAAATTCATGATCATAGAATAGAACAGAATAGTACAGAAAAGAATAGAATTCTTTATTGGCCAAGTGTAATTGGACACACAATTACTTTAAAATAAAATATTTATTAAAATATTTATTGCTTTAAAATAAAATATGCCATCAGGATATAGGCATTTTTTCTATTCATACAATTGCATCATCATAGCATAAGAATAAATTGAAATAAAGAAATCATTGTTGATTTCTGAGCTTGATCGTTTACTTGCAGATGTTTCATTACCTTACGAGGTAACATCATCAATTCAAGTTTGAGCTATACATTTTTTTATTCAATTGAAACCTGGATAAGAACATGCATTTAAGCAAGGAAAAGATCAAAATGCTGCAAATTTCAGATCAGATTCTGGATCATTCTAGATCCAACCTGAAGCAGGAGTAAGATTTCACTGTTTAACATTTCAAAGAAAAACAATGCTAGGAATCAAACCAGTCTATTTGTATGATAGCCTGCATGAAGCTTAGCAGTGGGGATTTTAATCTTAATTCTTTCAAGCTGTGAGCTGAAATCTCTAAATTGTAAACTGCAAATATCAAAAGTAAAAAAGCTGGTAAAAGAATCCTAGCAATTTGCAGGGGGCAATAACCAACTTTGCATAGATAGCACAGCAATTAAATTTTTGGAGTGTTGTTGTTGTTCAGTTGTTGCTAAATTGTGTCCAACTCTTTGCGACCCCATGGACCATAGTCCGCCAGACCTCTCTGTCCCTTACAGCCTCCCACAGTCTGCCTAAACGCATGCCTGCTGCATCGGTGACACCATCCAGCCATCTGATTCTCTGCCGTCGCCTTCTCTTTTGGCCTCCCATTTTTCACAGCATCACAGCCTCTTTTTAATAAGTCCTCTCTTCTCATTAGGCGACCAAACTATCTGAGTCTCAGCTTCAGCATTTGTCCTAATGAACAGTAAAGGTAGATTTCTTTCAGGACTGACTGATTTGATCATCTTGCAGTCCAAGGTAGTCTTCTCCAGCACCACAACTCAAAGGCATCAATTCTTTGATGTTCAACCTTCCTTATAGCTCAACTCTCACAGCCATACATTGCAACTGGGAAAACCATGGCTTTTACTATACAGGCCTTTGTTGACAAAGTGATGTCTTTGCTTTTTGATATGCAGTCTAGGTTGGCATAGCTTTCCTCCTGAGAAGCAAACATCTTTTAATTTCCTGGCTAAAGTCACAGTCTGCAGCAATTTTGAAGCCAAAGAAAACGAAATCTATCACTGCTTCTATTTCTTCCCCTTCTATTTGCCAGGGAGGGATAGGGCAGGATGCCATGATCTTAGTTTTTTCAATGTTGAGCTTCAATCCAATTTTTGCACTCTCCTCTTTCACCATCATCAAGAGACTCTTTAATTTCTTTTCCCTTTCTGCCATTAGGATGGCATCATCTGCATATCTGAGGTTGTTGATATTTCTCCCAGCAATCTTAATTCCGGCTTGTGATTCTTCCATCCCAGCATTTCCCATGATGTGCTCTGCATATACGTTAAATAAGCAGGGTGACAGTATGCAGCCTTATCATACTCATTTTCCTATTCCGAACCAATCAGTTGTTCCATGTCCAGTTGTAACTGTTGCTTCTTGGCTTGCATATAGGTTCCTCAGGAGTAGGGTAAGGTGGTCTGGTACTCCCATTCCTTTGATCGAAAACACAAGTAAAATAAATCATTTTAATATTCTATTGCTACCCGATTTATTATCAGTATGTTCTCAAAGGCAACCAGGTACATCTGCAGGATAGTCAAAAAACACAATCAAAACTTCATTTTTATTTTATTTTATTTTTTACAATTGTGAATTCATGGACTTCATCTTGCCTTTCTTCACCCATTTATATCCCCTGAAGAGTGCAATATGATAGTGTTATCAGGTTCTTTGTCAAAACTATATCCCACCAATTGCATTCAGCTACTGAGTTATATGCTCAGAAATGTGATTAGATGGACCTGAAGCATCAGGGATTTTCTTCCAATAGAATTTCAGTCCTATAGGCTAGATAGGCATACATTGAAAACTCACAAATACATTTTCAATACTTATCCATTATTTAGATAGCAGCTAGTTTATATATAGAACATGACAATCATGTCCAAAGTTTACAGAGCTAGAAATTCTGTTTTACTCAAGATCACTAGGATATGAACTATATATAGAATGAATACACAGAAAATTATTTAGGCAGGTGAAATAAACCAATGGTGTAAGTAATTTATACAACCAAGACAATGTGTACTTGCTATAACGTACTTAGAGGCTTTTTTAAAAAATTGTCCAGTTTTTGGAATATAAAAATGTGTCCTGAGATAACTGGAAAAGGATCTGCTAAGAGGTGGATAAGCCAAGACATTGTAACATACTCCAAGTCTACTGAGCTGTGGTGGTGTAGTGGATAGAGTGCAGTATTGCAGATTAATTCTGCTGACTGCCAAGGGTTCAATCTTAACCGACTCAGGGTTGACTCAGTCTTCCATCCTTCCAAGGTCAATAAAATGGAGGTGAAGATTGTTGGGGGCCAATATGCAAACCACTCAGAGAAGGCTATAAAGCACTGTGAAGTGGCATATAAGTCTAAGTGCTATTATTATTGCTATTGCTAACCTTTCCTTAAATCAGACAATAAGTGCTGCAATCAGTTTTGTGGGTTACCTCAGAGGGCTATCATTACCATAGATCAGCTGTGGCGAATCTATGGCACGAGTGCCATAGGCAGCCCTCAGAGTCCTCTCTGTGGGCATGTGTGCCGTCACCCCAGCACAGATTTCTTTACTAGAAAGCCAGAAGGACGCAGGGCTCCGCTCCCTTTGTCTATACGCACCTGAGTGTCACGATGTTTTATAGTTGCCAGATGACCTGTACATCTGTTCTATGTGTTTCTACAGTATAGCTCTATGTTCTTTCTATATTTCTAATTGCTGCTGCCTACGTCAGCAATGTAACCATGACAATA
>JANHFO010005487.1:44539-57202 GCA_032468095.1 Pareas carinatus
TCTCCTCTCTTTTCGCACCAGCTCCACTTTTCTCAGCTCCTTAGACTACCCCAAGAATGATAGGAAGCTACAGAGTGAACCTGGTGACAATAGCGTCTCTTCAGAAACTGCAGTTTCTTATATGTGGAGCCATTAAGTGTAGCAAGAAGAGAGAAGGTTAACGGTGAGTTGGAAATTTTAGGAGACATGCTTAGTATCCACTTATCCTATGCCCTTAGTGAACATTGGCTACCCTAGTCAATGATTTGTAACATAGACCAAGCCATGCAGAAAAGAGCTGCTGTCCAAGGTACTGTTGTGTCTGCACTTTTGTGTTTCTCTACCCAGTTTCACCCAAAAGAGTCCAGGAAATGAATTGTGCATATTAAATTAGAAAGTAAGACAAAGAACCCAGCATCACCAGATAAGCTGTATACTTAAGTTGCTTCCACTCGTAGATTAGTTAATGGTTGGCAAATTCTCCCTTGGAAGAATTAATAATTAAATAGCTGGCTCCCGGTTAGCAGTACGATTTATCACACAACCTCAAAGCACTTTGCAAACATTAATTAGTAAAACGTTCCAAGTGTCATGTGAGTAGAAATATGGAAGTGCACAGGACATAATTCTTTTTTCTTTTTAAATTTTGCTTGGGTGCAATAGGTTGCAAAAACTCTATAACCGAACCTTTCTTTGTACTAGCCAGACATAACATGGTGGGCTGTGAGTCTACTGAGTCCCCCATAAAGGAGAAAGACATTCTGGGGAAAGCCAAAAGGAAAGCAGTAATGACGATCAGTGATAAGGAAAGCAAGAACGAAAGTAGAACTAATGAAGGGAAGACTAATTAATAGGGATCTACCTACCTACCTACCTACCTACCTACCTACCAGCTGCCTAATCTATTATTTATTTATGAATGCCCTTCTTTCCTAATCTACAAAATACATTAGGTAACTATCAAAACACAACAGAATCAAAACCTTTCTTTTGTTTTTGTTTATTCACAGCTTTTATAACCTCCAAACTCACCAATTTTGGGCTGTGTATAAGAGCCAAAGTTTGACAAAAAAACAACAACGTAAGAATAATCAAACTTATGTTAAAAGAAATACACCCTTCCTGGATAATTTCAGGGATCTTTAAAATGACTTGTAGCTTGTATGACCTGCTCGTATTTGAGGACTGATTCTGAGAGAGAGATCTAATTTTGAATTCAGGGTAAGAATTGATTAGAATGCTAATTAATGCGTTACACTGCAACAGATATTGAAAGTAGAGAGGTTAAGGACCTTTGCAGACCATATCTGTGGATAAGTAGAATATTGGCACCTACAGCCATGGATGGTTGCAATTCAGGGCATGTTTTATCTTCATGTCATAACTATGAGGTAAGTCAAGTTGGGAGAGAGAAAGTATATATGAAGTTTCCTTTATGGCTGAGTGGAGAGTTTAATACAGGTTTCAGCCATATCAATTGTACCAAACTATAGTCCCTTAAAGGGGGCGCGGTGGCTCAGTGGATAAAGATGCTGAACTTGTCGATCAGAAGGTTGGTAGTTCGACAGTTCGAATCCCTAGTGCCGCATAACGGAGTGAGCTCCCATTACCGGCTCCAGCTTCTGCCAACCTAGCAGTTCGAAAGCATGTAAAAGTGCAAGTAGAGAAACAGGGACCACTTCAGTGGGAAGGTAACAGCGCTCCATGCGCCTTAGACGTCTAGTCATGCTGGCCACATGACTACGGGGACATCTTTGGACAGTGCTGGCTTTTCAGCTTTGAAACGAAGATGAGCATCACCTCTAGAGTTGGACATGGCTAGCACACATAAGCGGCCTACTCCAGCTTCTGCGGCCCAATGTGAGCTATGCTCCCGTCCAACCAAGCTCCACTCTTCTCCCACCTTCGCCATAGACTCTCTGCTGCATTTGAGCCGCCCGCCTTACCCCAGACAGGGGAGGGAGGAAGCGCTCCCATTGGGCTGCTGGACAGAGGGGCGGGTGATGTCAGAAATATCCTCAGGCACATGTGGCGAAGGGGAGGAGAGTCCCATGTCCCTCTGGTTTTCCAGTAAAGAAATCTGTGCTGGGGCGATGAGATACATGCCCACAGAAAGGGCTCTGAGTGCCGCCTCTGGCACCCGTGCCATAGGTTTGCCATCACTGCTCTATGCCCAAGGTAATAGAGGAAAGTATCTTGGAAATAAAATCAGCATGACTGAAAGAATTTCAACCATAGAGAACATGAGAATAAAGGGAGGATTAACCTATGGAAAAAATGGGCAACCTAAATTACTGCATGTATTTTCTGTTCTTGAAAACAAATTAAATGCTGGTCTTCAATGGTTAGTTGCATATAAATGTGAAATATATATATATAAATAAATGAACTTAAAAAGCAATACAACAAAATTCATTTAATCATTTTGTTTTTATAAATACACATTTAATTATCTAAATCTTTATATTCTGTAGATAAGGGCTCATTGAGAAGTCGCCCCTCCATTTTTCTAAATATATAATCTGTACATAAGACAGAATTTAAAATGTGAGGGATTCGTTGGAGAATATGTAAGTAATGCTATAAATCCTGACCGCAATAAATTAAAAATAGAAAAGCAGGATGTGTTTGTTTGTTTGTGTTCAAGCATTTATATATCCACCAAAATCAAACAATGTGACTCTGCCAGTACACGGTTAAAATAAATGTTAACAAAAAGGAACTAACCAGACAGCATTGAAACAATAGCCCAATATACAAAATGGCAAATTGAACAGGATAATTGAAAACAATGAAAAGCATACAACAGCATGAAACAACAATGGTTAAAGCCATGAGAAGTGCAGGAAACAAAAGTTTATATCTCCCTGGATACCTGAAGTTGTAAAAAGGAGGGAGGAGGAAGACAGGGGGCTCTGCTCAATTAGACCCCAATGCCTGAGGGCCAGCAAGGTTGGGGCCAGTTATATATCGTGTGGGGAGAGGAGGAGGAAGATTATTTCAGATCCTGGATTGGTCACTGAAAAGCCATGCTTCCCAGATTCCATAAAACAGCAATGTTTAAATGAAGGAATGTGCCTTCCTTCTGGGAAAGCGTGCGGAAAGCCAATATATTTGAGAGCAATTCCTATGCCTTCCTTACATAATGTCAAAGGTAGTAACCAGCACCTTGCATTACATACACTTACTGGAAACCAGTGCAGCTTATGGGTAATGCTGTTGCATGAACATTACAAGTTGTTTCCATAAGTAAAGAAAATAGATGGTCCATATTGTAAGGGCGCCCCTGGCTTATAACCAATGTTGGCCACAAGCAGGTTTTTATATTTTGATTTATATAAGGTTCCATGATTGCAAGGATGGTGCGCAGAACGAAAGTGCCTGTACTAGAAAATAGCAGTGTAAGCCAGTATTACACAATCACAGACTGCAATTTAAGTATAAAAAGCCTTTATACTCAGAATAGTCAAACACAGTCCAATCTCAAAGTCAACAGTCCAGTTCTCAAAACACAGTCAAGCAGTCCTTCTACTAACCAAATTAGCAAATTGTTTTTGCAGTATCTTCGCCAACAAAGTTGGCCAGCAATAAACAGCAATACAGGAACCAAAGCAGAGACCTGGATAAACAAAGCAAGCGTCACCAAGTGAGAGAGTGAGTGAATTCAAGTCTGCTGCTTATATACTCTAGGTCCTGATCTGATTGCGATAGGTGTGGCTCGGCTTGGTTCAGCTGGTCAGCCATTCAGTAAACCAACCTGTAGGGTTCTTAAAGGGATCACAACCCATATAACCCTAACACATATTCTACACGCATCAGTCCTAGATTACATTGAGAATCATTTTAACACCATCTTCTTTCTTGCAATAAATGTTAAGACATTAAATACGTGCCTTTCAGAAGTTCTCCACAAAAAGCAGCTTGGAATAACATTTAAAATGACCCAAGACCTTGACAAAAGGTGGTTTTGCTAAGCAGGTAAAAGGATGTTTAAATATATTGCAGTTTTAATGGAAGGACATCCGTTACTTTCACAAATAATCCCCAAGGTAGAAAAAAAATCCCTATCCCATTTCACTATTTCATCCAACAACATCTTCCTGCTTTTAATTTTGGGTTGTTTCCAAGAAAAAAATTACTTAGGAATCTCAATGATGGGAAGTGAGTAGTTTATAAGGCAGCTTTTGTACAATTCCTCAGCAATGAGGAATTAGAATGGAGCTCCTTTAAAATACACTGAATCATTTTATACCGTGTGACTTTCTTCCCTTTTTTCATCTCTCTTTTAAAATATAAGATTAACATATAAACAAATAGGGAAAGCACGCAGGGTATGATTCTAGAATTCTTTACAATGCCGCTAGAGAAGTCATTGTAGGAAGTATTTGTATTTTGTTCTGCTTACATCTTTGTGCTTGGTATGTCTGCACTGGAAAACAGAGCAGGGTCTTCTGGTCACATGACTAGGGGGAGGAGAGCTTAGACGCTGGCAACATTCCAATTTGCTGTCCAACTGTGTGTCAAGTAGGGCTCCACCATTATTTTCTGGAATTCTGTAATCCCTAGCCAAATTCAGCTCCTTTTTATACTCAAGCTTTCTTTTGCCAGCTTTCCCTGTCTCTTCCCCTTCCTCCTTCCCCCAAAATGATTTGATTCTGTTCTGTTTAATTTTTAGGGAATTCTCCTAAGGATGGAATCAGAGGCAGCCTTGATCGAGATTACACAATTTTCAATATTATGCTGGATTGAAAAGAACAGGGCAAGGCAATCAGACTTCTGGAATTTTCCCCCATCCCTTTGTAGTAGCTTTGCTCTGGGTCATGTGATCAGGAGGGAGGGAGGGGGAGGGGGAGAGAGAGATTGATATAATCAACATGTATCACATATCATGATTTGTTTTGTTTTGTTAAATAAAAAATCCAGAGTCACCTGCCACGTTTGTCACAGCCACCACAAACTCCTCAAAAGATTATGCACATAATTCAAAGAATTAATTTCTTCTCTATTCTCTGATGTTAATCCAGTCTGGGCTATTCGTCATTCTCCTGTCAAATAGTATACCTCTCCATAAATCTCTGTGACGTAAGGGCGCTTACTTTCAGAAGCCACCCATCTTTTTCTCTTCTACCATAATATATCCTTGCCTAGATCTCCATTTCTTCAGCTCCGCAACAGACTTTTCAAAGGTCTTCTGCTCTTTCTTCTTTTTTGTCATGTGACTTGTTTACAAAAGCACCTCTATGACACCTTTTCATGAAACCTAGATATAATCCCATTTTTATGTTCTTCTCTAATTTAAACGCACAAACTAATTTCCTGCTAAATTATGTTGGCAACCTCCCTCTCCTATTCTTCCTGAATCAAATTTTAGACTACTTTCTTCTTATACTTTGTAGTGCCTAATAATAGTGTTTGAGGGATTACTGAAGAATTATATAAGGCTATATAAATCATATGCATACATACTTCAAAACAGAGGTTCTATTGAACTTGATAGGATTCACTTCCAACTAAACAAACATCGAATATGCAAAAGCAGATTTCAACTCTTAGTAGTTATCTTTACATTTTATTCACATATGTTTCACGATAGAGGATATTTATATTAAGGAAGAGTCTTATTTTAATGTAAGGCACTACATTGAAGGATATGGGAATTCCCTTGATTAAATAAAATTAACTTTTCAACCAGTGTAACACTATTAGACTAACAAAAGGAACTATAGTGTAAAATAGGCCTACCACTATTTCATTTTTAAAAAGGCAAACTGTTCATATATTCTAAAGGATATATTGCAAGCCTACTTCAAAAATAATCACAAAGAGATAACAATAACAATGTGCAAAAGTTGGTCTGCCTTTGTTTTTTAACTAGTTATTTCAGTGTACCTTTGTTTGCTTGTTTAATTATCCCTTGGGACAATCTGTACTTTAAGAAATGTGTAGAGAACAGTCATCATTTCTGTTATTCTTCAATTATTAGTACTATACTCAGCATTTGAGCTCATATGAGTATCCTTAGGGGAAATGTTCTGAATGCCATTAGCACTAGTCTTAATGAGGGGAAAAGTGGAACTTCTTTAGTGCTTTGCCAGAATTATTTTATCTTTAAGTCAAAGAACAGTGGCTTGGAGTGACCCCAAAAAAAGCATTTCATAACAACCAACGCCAAACAATATTCCCAGGAATCATTTATGGCACTTCTATTTATAGACATATGATTACTACACTCAACTTTTGCATATCCTTATTTTTTTTTGTTACAGTCACTACTGTAACTACATAAAAAAATTAAACAGATTATTCAATTCTTTAACCTTTGTTACACCATTTTTTATAAAAACGAAATAAAATAAAACAATACAACCAATTTCGTTAGGATGTACAACGTAAGATCTTCAGTTACTTTTTCTCAGCATGTCACCAAAATCCTGCAATTTTGTTTTGATTATGGAAAGTTTGAATGCTAAAACATAAAATGGGTACTATACTGTACAAAATTTCTGAAGTACAGAAATGTGATTACTGGGATTGCTGACCATTAAAAGTTGAAATGCTGTTCATTAAGCGTGCTAAAACCTCTAAAATCAAACTTTTAAATGTTTTCCAAAAAAAGCCACAGCTCTTGCTCGCAAACAGTACAAAACAGAAGTTTTCGAATGCTTCAGATGGCCCTCAAAATAATTTCAGCAACAAGATGTATAGTTTTGACAACTCTGCCCCTTGAACTATTGAAAGAACAATTTCAAAAAACTGTTGGAAATATTACATTGCTGCCTCCAGGAAAATAACATTCTAGGAAATGTAAAAACGACAGAACAAGATGATTCTGAAATATATATCTTGGATTTCTTTGAACTTTATAAAATACTGTATTTATGCCTGTTTAAGGATACCATACTATAAGCATGCAAAGGCACGTCTGTATGTGGGTTGCAATACGTAGGTTACAAACATCTAGACCAGTGGACCCCAACTTTTTGGGCACCAGGGACTGGTTCCATTGAAAAAAGGTTTATCCACGGATCAGTGAGGGTGTGGTTTTGCATGCTGCCTGCATTCAGCCATGGACTGGGAGTTGGGGACCCCTGGTCTAGACAACCATTAAGTAGCATACAAAAATTGCTGTTTTTTGCTGTTATCTAGTGATCATTTGTACTAGATTTTTGCAAATGACCTATTGGAGATGGAAGAAATTAAACGGAGTATTTAAAAATATTGACTAAATATAAGAAAGCATACAGAAACCAGCAGTCAAGCCTAACTCACAGCAACTAAGTATTAAAACACTATCATATTGTTATCTACAGGACCACATTCTGCCGACAAATACCTCCCACTGACTCGTTCGCTCCCACAGAGAGGGCCTCCTCGGGGTGCCGTCAGCCAGACAATGTCGGCTGGTGACCCCCAGGGGGGGAGCCTTCTCTGTGGCGGCCCCCACCCTCTGGAATGACCTGCCCCCAGAGATTCGTCTTATTTCAGACTTCCGTGCCTTCCGCCGAGCTATTAAAACGCACCTATTTGCCCAGGGCGGTCTGGCCTAACCACACCTTCCCTTCGCTCTCAATTTACTATTAATTTTACTTAAATTTTAATTCCACTTTTAACCCTATTCACTACAAATTGGTTTTAAATCACAATTTTAAAGTCAGCCATTATGTATATATCTTTTAGAAATTTTATTTGTGTTGTCTGTGTCATGTATTTTATTCTGGCTGTGCACCACCCTGGGTCCCTTCGGGGAGAAGGGCGGTATAAAAGTCTTGAAAATAAATAATAAATAAATTGTAATATAACAAATGAACGCTTAAACCAAAAAAGGTTTGTACAGTATCTCTAATACTTTTTATTTAACGTTACAGGTGGACTCTGGCCTTTTTCTCTCCATTCAAACATTGTAAAGAACTAATCTGTGGATGTCACTATCAGATCACAATGAGATCTTTATACTTGTCTACTAATATGATTCTCAATATGTTGGAATATCTGCGTGGATACAAGTCAGCCAATGGGGACTGTTTAGTGATTGCTATATAAGGGGCTGGGCATGGCCCAGCTTGTAGTTCTTGCTCCCGTGCTTGTGTGTTCCTGTATTGTGTTCTCGTTTGGCTCTCTGGTGTGTTAACTGCTGGTTTCTTTCCAGTTATGTCTACAACACGGTGAAACAATTTGGTATATTTGTTATTATATATATATAAAGAAGTTTACAGAATCCTACTACGACAAGTTACCTGTGTGTGTGCTTCCTGGAATTAATGTCTGCAGATAGTTCTGTCACAATATTCTCTTTGTCTTTTCTAAGCAATTAAAATGTCTGAAAGCAACCGGAGCACCATCACAACACACGGTCTTTCTCAAAAGAGGATCAAGGTAATGAATGAACCTAACAATTCAGACCCTGAAGAACTAAACACCATACCAGCACCGGAAGACCAAATGTGGGCATTTCCATTCCCAAACATAATACAGATCACGGACCTGAAATTAGAAACCCATTCAGAAACAAACGGGAAAGCTAGAAGCTAGCAAAGCAACAGCCACATACAGGGAAAGGATCCTGACAACAGCTGAAACTTTGAAGGACAGATCTTAGCAAATTTAAGCTGCTCAGCTTAAGCTGCATTTAGATGGATAGTACCCAAAACACTGATATTTAAAACTGCCTCAAAAAGTAGATTCCTGGTTGGAACAACTTTGGTGATAATCTAATTATAAACTTATCTACCAGCTCTATGACCTGTTGCAACTATGATGAAAGGCTGAGGACTTATTTATAGTTTTATGTCCAAATATGACATAGTAAGCAGGCTATTTATTGAGAAGTAGTTGTAAAGAACTCACTGGGCTATGACAGAAAATCAGAAACTATGTTAAGACCTGGCACTACATGCTATTTTGCTGAGTAACAGCAGAACAAATTCCTTTCAGCAGTCACACAGTCGTAAATGTTAAAGCACAAACTTTATTTTTTAAAATGTCTTTCGCTGTCTCTTCCATCCTATTCATATTTTGAAGCTTCATTTTCCAAGTCCTACTATATTTCTTGATTTGTGGCTTTTACTTTTACAGTATGCCTCACCAGCCTATAACAATTTTTCCCTAGTAAGCTGTTTTTTTTTAAAAAAAAAAGACATAAAATTGATCTATTTGTTTCTTTTTGTTCTTCCCTGGCTACTTCTAGTTGACATTTCTACAGATGCCCTTTCTCTCATGAGTTTTATTATACTTCAAATCTTCTGCAAGAGCCTCATATCTTGCATGATGCATAGTAATAAGTGTACTCACAGATACTTATGCCTACAAACTTTAGAGTAGAAATAAATTATGTTCTTAAACTCTGGGCATTCATCAATACTAACTTATTTGATATAGTTGTGATTACAATTTAGATAAAACCTCTTATGTTGGAGCTCAGGCTACATACAAAACACCAAATGAAACTTCCACATTTCTTTAATCACTGTCAGTTTCTATGATTCTACTGATGGTTTGCGGCCTGAAAAAATGCCTAAGAATGTGAACTTT
This sequence comes from Pareas carinatus, assembly GCA_032468095.1. NCBI lineage: Eukaryota > Metazoa > Chordata > Lepidosauria > Squamata > Pareidae > Pareas > Pareas carinatus. The sequence continues at coordinate 54,047 of JANHFO010005487.1, forward strand.
TAACTCCTGCCTATAAATCCTTGAATTTGTTGTAAGTGCTCTATTGCTTTCCAAAGGAAGTATCAGACTCATTCAGTTCTGGTAGTTTGGATAATTAGTATGCTTTCCCAAATTTATTTTTCCAATAATTACTGTGGAATGCCATTATCTTCCTCAGTGTGGAATTATTGAGACTGATCCTGAGGTGTTATTTCCATATTTCTGAGTCTATTCATTGTTTTAATACAACTGTTCATCAAGTTCTACAAAAATATTTGAAGAAACACAGTACTTTGTAAAAATTCTAAGAATTTAAATAATCACATTCTTTCTTACTGAAGCATTCACAGTTTAATTTGGGGAAATTGCCCTTCTCCTGATGATGAGCTAATTGAATGTTGTAGGATTTTATTATAAAATGCTAGCACTAAATTAGTAAGGGATAGTGTGAGAAGCTATATACTGACAACACCTGACCATATGATTTTCTACCAAGTATAAAAGTTACATTCCTGCTAGTTCATTAAAATATGACTAGGTTTTTTTTAAAAAAACTGGCTGAACCCGTTTCTAATCAACTATAACAGGGGTACCCAACCTCTGGTCCGTGGACTGGCACCAGTTCGCAGCATGCCAGCAACCGGTTCCTGCAAACAAGCCAAGCCCCACCTCAGGCAGCATGCAAAAACTATGCCCTCTCCGGTCTGTGGAAAAACCTTTCTCCATGGAATCGGTCCCTGGTGCCCAAAAGGATGAGGGCCACTATACTATAGATCTTTTATGAAATTAAAAATATAAAGCAAACTGAAATAATTGCTGTGTCATTAGTAATTCTGTACCAAATTGAATTGTGGGCCTGACTTTTATTTGTGAGAAGCTGTTTCCTTTTGTAGCATTAAATAGGTGAGTACTGTTGAACCACCTTAATGTCTATGTATTTCTTTTTCATGTAAATAGTTCTGGCTTAACTATCACAATTGGGACTAGAATCCCTTGGAGAAGGGTCATTAAGTGAGATACAATATAACTGCCATGACGGTTTTGCTCAAGGACCGTCATCATGGCAGTTGCGGTCATTCAGCAGACAGACTCCCAGGTAAGGCTTGCAGGTTGCCTTGGGGGAGGAGCGCTCTGGGAGGCTCCACTCAGCAGGAGCTGAAAATTCTCCCTGCTGAAATTCAAGCAGGATTTTCAGTCTGAGAGAGGCACTCATGTGTGGTGGCCTGCACCAGTACTCCCAGGGCCTTCCCCACTCAACCGAGGCACACCACATTCCTTACCTTATTGCACTGATGCTCTGCTTGGATCTTGGCTCTCTCTTGTCTCTGAAGTTGGCTGAAAGGAGTTCAGCTCCCAGGAATGGGACTCGTATCTTCAGGATCTGGGGTCTGTCTTTCCACCTCTCGTGAGAGTGTCAGCTTCCCTTCACATGCAGAAGGATATTCCTTCAGTAGTGTGCAGGAACTTCAGGATCTGAGATCCATTTCTCTACTCTGAATGCCAGCACTCCTTCACATGTGGAAGGGATCTTCTTCGATCGGGTGCAGAAATGGAGCTCAGATCTTCAGTTCAGCTATCTCAACAGGTAGCTAACTTTCAGCCAGCCCCAGAAACATGAGTCCTCTTGGCAGGCAGGCAGGCAATTCCCTGCTGAGTTTCTGTATCGTAAGTGCAAACAAGTTGCGGACCACTCATATATCGCTATCATAAGACCACGGGGAGGGGGGGGGAGTACATTTTAGGATGGGCAGAAATGATTTACAGGCCATAAAGCACCCTTTCTGAAGCTGTCATAACTTTGGTCATTAAATGACTTGCCGTAACGTGAGGAATAATGTAAACATGCTTTCCTTGATCAAACTGACTTGTGAAAGCTGCAAAATTGTTGAACCATTTAGTATTCTTTAGAGAGCTTCAGATGGCTCTACCTTTTCATCAGTTTCTCAAAAAATCCCTGGATTAGGATCAAATGATTATATCAATTGATGTCAATCAAGTTGGATGCTTTTGCTCGGTTACACAGATTCACAGAAGGCTATTGAAAAATTTACTTGTTTGGTTTTTGTTCCAGTCAGTATTTTTTTGGGGGGGGTGGAGGGGAAATCAAGTCCTAGGCTTCTGCGATGTGGGGTACCTCAGGGCTATCACCGTTTCTCTTTAACATTTACATAAAACTGCATGCTTATGATGCCCAGTTTCCTTTCTCTACTCAAGGTAGCATTAATTTAATGCTGACCCAGGTGAGAGTCTGGATAGGGATAAACTGGCTCCAACTCAACCCTAGCAAGATGGAGTAGTTTTGGGTTTCTGATTTCTTTCCAGGTGCAATGCAAGTTCTTGCTTACTACTTTTAAAACCCTGCATGGCGGGAGGCCAGATTATTTGCAGAATGGGCTTTCCCTGAGGCTATCTGCCCATTGGATTAGGCTAGATAGCATGGGCATGCTCCAGGTCCCATCTCTTAAATTTGGTGGGACTGAGGAAGCATGCTTTTCCATAGCAAGCCCTTCCCATTTGGGATCTAGAGACCCCCACACATTTAGTTTCCAAAAAGGCATTAAGGGTTGGTTTTCTTTCCAGGCACTGAGATGGAACCCAAGGATTTCACCATTTATGAACTAAAGATTGTAGATCAGATGCCTGGTTTATTATCTTTGGGGTTTTTTAAAATTACTGTTGTAGTTTTTATTGTTGTGAGTTGCCCAGAGTTGTGATATACAAGATGGGCAGGTCATGTAAGTCTTTTAAACAATTAAATAATTATTTAAAATACCGTATTTTTTGCACCATAAGATGCGCTTTTTCCCCCCCAAAAAGGGGGGGGAGTGTCTGCGCCTTATGGAGCGAATACTCCCCAAAAGCGTGCGGAAATCGCTCCCGGGACGCCAGGAACGCTCGAATATAGCCTGCTGGGCGATCCTTTGGCTTTGGAGCGTCCTGCGGAGCGATTTCCGGGTGCAGGGAGATTGTTCCGCGGAACGCTCCAAATGCCCCAACCACGCAGAGGGGTGACTTCCCCGCTGCGGGGCTGCCGGCGGAGTGATTTACATGAGCACGGAATCGCTCTGCCGAAATCTCTGCAGCGGGGGAGTCACCTCGCTGCTTGGACTGGAGCGTTCCCGGCACCTCGCGGGGGGGGGGAATCGCTCCGCAGGACGCCGGGAATGCCCTAACCCA
>JANHFO010005487.1:69616-82698 GCA_032468095.1 Pareas carinatus
CCACCTTAATTTTGTCAAGATTGGGAAACCCTGCTCTAGAGTCTAGACAGCAGTACCACAAATAGACATTGTAAATAGGTTACTCACCATTTATTATTTCTAAAATTTCCATCTATCTTAGCACTTATGTTTTAAATATTAGTGTATTCTTTTTCAGCAGTGCACACTATGTACATAGCCATCATGAACAAAGTCAAGGAACGGGCTATAGATTTTTCTTCATCATCTACCCACCATGATATAAACTGTTCAAAAGCTAGCTCATTGATCATTGGAAATATGTGATCACTAAGTGCTGACACCAATTTGATGGCCATAATCAATCAAATCAATCAACCTGATACACCTATGAATAGCAAGTTCAGGCTGGATAACCCAAATACACTTATTTTTCCTCTGGCATGAATAGAATTCCAAGTAGACTGAATAATGCAGCGGACTGTACTCTGAAGTAATGTCAATCTTTTTAAATGTATGGTTTCGACACTTATGGCCACGCATAGCTGAATACACCTTGGTTGTTGGAACGAAGGGAGCTCCGTTACGCAAGCTTTTTTCCAAACCTGGCAACTTTTAAGATGTGTGGAGTTCAACTTCCAGAATTCAGCAATTTATAGACCCAAATTATACATTTATAAAAATGATAATGTACAAGTTGCCGAGATTGCAAAAAAAAAAACCCGCTTTAAGCGTTCTTCTAGTGGAAGCAATGTTGGATTTTAAATGTAGAAAGGCTTCCTGTGATTTTCCCATTAGCAGCTTCCACATTTCTCGGCACTTCCTGGCCAGGTTCGAATGATAAAGCTCCTTTTTGCTTTTATTCGACCAGATTTCCCGTGTTCTACTGGCAGATCAAATGAACTGCGCACGCTGAGCTGCGACGGCCAGCGGCGTCAGCTTCGGAGACCAGAACTAGGAAGCGCGTGGAGGGACCCTTGAGGAAGGGGGATTTCGCTAACGCGAGTCCCCTTCAACCCGCTCAGCCGGGTCGCATAACTAAGCTAAAACGGAGAGCTCGGCGGCTGGCGCCGCTGCCTCAGATGCCCACAGTCACGCAGCCCCGACCCCACGCGCGGGAGAAAGAAGGAAAAGAAAGGAAAGCCCCTAGAGGCGCGTGGCTACCCAGGCCCCGCCCCCCTTACTGAACCTCCGGGAGGGGTGTGGATCGGGGGCGCGTGCGCGCCAAAGCTCCTCCCCCTCGCCCTTCCCTTCTCCTGGAGTGGAACGGAGTGACTGACTGGAAGTGGCGTACGTGCAGAGCAGAGTCGGAGAGTGGCGGCACAAGCCCCGCCCCCAAGGCCCGGCCAACGGTGAGGGGAGGAGGAGGGAGGCAGGCAGGCGGGCGGGCGAGGAGCGCTCGCGCCGGCAGCGGATGAGCCCCTCGCTTCTCCCGCTGCCTGAGGCGGAGGAGAAGACAAGGAGCCGCGAAGCTTTAGAGGCTGCTATGAGGCGGCCGTAGGGAGGGAGGGAGCCCCCGAAGCGGCAGGCGAGAAGGCGGCGGCGGGGTTTGGTTTGGTGGCGGTCCCCCGCCCATCGGGAGGAGAGGAGGCGGCGGAACGAACCAGCGGAGCCGCGGCGCAGCTCTGACGGGCAGGGGGCGGCCATGATGAAGTGAGCCACTCGCCGCTTTCCTGAGGCCGCGGAAAAACGGGCGACCGAGGAGGGGGACGAGAGAACATGGCCAATGACAGCGGTGGGAGTGGCGGTGGCGGCGGCGGCGGGGGGGCCGGCCAAGGCGGGGGGTGCGACGGCGGCGGCAGCAGCCCCAGCAGCAGCAGCCAAGAGCGGGACCGGCAGTACTGCGAGCTGTGCGGGAAGATGGAGAACCTGCTCCGTTGCGGGCGCTGCCGCAGCTCTTTCTACTGTAGCAAGGAGCACCAGCGCCAGGACTGGAAGAAGCACAAGCTCATCTGCCGGGGAAGCGAGAGCGGCGGCCCCGTGGCGGCAGAGGGGGGCGTTGCCGAGCCTCGGAAGCCCGGCGGCGGCTGCGGCCACCAGCCCTTCCAGCCTGGCACTCGCCACGGCCGCCCGCAGGACGCAGCACGGGACAGCGAGGAGAGGGCGGCGGCGGCGGCCGCCTCCAGGAAAGCAGCGTCGCCCCCGGCCAAGCCGCAGCGGGATACCAACTCGGAGGAGGACGTGGTGGTAACCAACAACCACGTTGCCAAAGTGGCGCCGGGAGCCCGAGCGCAGGAAGAGGAAGACAAGGAAGCGGCCGTGGCCGCGGCAGGTCCAGCCGTGGAGGCGGGGCACTTCTACCGGGATAAATCCAATTTGACTGGCGAGGCGTCCCTGCGGCCCAATGGGCAGATGAAGTCTCTGGTGCCCCAGCGCCTGGCGTTGGAGTACATCGTGCCCTGCATGAACAAGCATGGCATCTGCGTGGTGGATGAGTTCCTGGGCAAGGAGCTGGGCGGGCAGATCGAGCAGGAGGTTCGCGCTTTGCACGATACTGGACGCTTCACCGACGGGCAGCTGGTCAGTCAGAAGAGCGATTCCTCCAGGGACATTCGTGGCGATAAAATCACCTGGGTGGAAGGCAAAGAGCCTGGCTGCAAAGCCATCGGAAAGCTTATGAACAGTATGGACGATCTAATACGCCACTGCAATGGCAAACTGGGTAACTACAAAATCAACGGCAGAACGAAAGTGAGTGACACCCTCCTCTTTCTTGCCATCCTGTGGTGGTACTTAAGCAGCAGTCTAAAGGGGAGCCTTTCAACTGTTGATTTAGGCCTTCCTTATGTTTCTTTGTGTTCCCTAAGCACACTTATTTTTAGGATGGTTTAATAGATTAATCGAAGGCCTCAAATTGTGGGTGAGTGATAAGGGTCAGAGAAAAATTGTGAGAAAGCTTCTAGAAGGGATCCTTGAGGGTTTCTTACTATAGGAATGCTTAAGATTAATCCCAACTGATTTTAGTAGAACTGCAAGGCTTCTGATTGAATAATTGCATATTAAATAGGCACGTGGTTAGACTATATATATATATAGTCTCTTGTAAAGTGAGGCTCTGCTTTGTAGTTGAACAAGTGTGTAAAAGGGAAACAGTAAAACAGAGCATAGTTGTGTCAATATGTGTGCTGTTTATCTTCGCTCATTTTACTCATATCTATAATAGTATATAGATGCTAAATGTTGAATTAGCTATAACTACAGTATTTATCATAGTGAAATGATGGGGAATTTGAATTTAGCTTGACATTCTATTCAGACTTGATTATTTTGTAATGGTACAAAGACATATTACATATAGTACAAGATTCTTAATGGCAGTATTGCACAATTATGCTTACTGGAGTTTAGTGGTTATTTCTCCTAGTAAGTTGAAAAGGCATTCTTTATGTTGATTATTATGGCAGGCATAAAATTAGTTTTTAATTTTCTTTATTTAGGATCTAATACATTTTTAATCTTATATTGATGTATACGACTAAAGTTTCATAGTGTTACCAATATTTTACACAGCAGCAGAATTATATTATGATTAAAAAGTATTATAAATCTTTATTGGGGTTTTGTTTCTTTGCACATGATAGAGGTAAAGTAATGTTGGATGAGCAACAACTGTTTTAATAGGTTAATATTTCATTAGGCTAGTTGAAGATGAAGAAATTGCCTGGGATTATATGTTCTCTTCTCATTCTGCAACTAAGAGAATAAAGCAAATTTTGAAGAGGATTAACACTTGGAACATTTGTTGGAAAGAACTGAATGAAGAGAAATTATTGGATTTCAAATGTAGACAGTATCCATTCTTTAGAAAAAGTGTTGAGTTATATGCTGATATTATAAACATAATTATCAGTGATAGAATTAATAATGTGCTGCTTATGTTCAGTATGTTAGAAAAATTGTACCTTAACCATCAGTTAAAATATAATTGGGTAGCAGCATTGTTTAAAATGTCTCATGGTTAGGTCTGTTTTAGAAAAAAGACTTCTGTCCCAATTTTTCTATAAATCCTAGTGCTGGGAAAGCATCAGGTCTGTTTTTATTTTATTTATTGTCCACTTAATATACTTTTGAAGCATACAGTTAATATAAAGAGTGAGAAGAAGAGTCTTCTACACTGTTTTGTGTCCCACATATATTAAGAAAAAATGTTCATTGTGGTTGATAAAATAGGGTGAAATGGTACATAGTCAGAATTCTGAATTCCTTGAAACTGTTTCAGTTAGACAAATCATGATATTTGCTGGCTTTTGAACCTCGTGAAAGCAGGGCATGTGATAGTGCTAAGAAAAAAAATGGTGTAAAAGCCCCTCTCTAGAATTTTTATGGGCAATTGAAGGGAACAATCATTTAAGGCTTGCATGGAATATTTTCCTGAAATATGAGTGTGTGTGTGTGTGTTACAGCAATGTAGCAGTTTAAATTTGAAAGCACAAACCCATATCTTCTGTCAGAATTGTGCAGCAGTTTCAACCCTCTGGACACAACCCCAAGAAGAGGTAAAGCTGTTTTAGAAGATGCTACATTTGCCCTCAGAGATCAGGACCATCTTGGGCCTTCAAATCAAAACCTATGCACAGACCTATAATATATATAAGAACAATTTATGAAGAAAGCATATTGAACTGTGAAGTCAAAGTAAAATGAAATATAGAAAAAAATTACATATTATGTAATTATAGTACTTGAGAAAAATATAACAGTTCTTAGATTATTCATGAGCAGATTTGACAGATATGTGATTAATTCATAGGAAATAAACTTAGTGAATGCTGGTGAGTAGGGGTAACTTTGCTAAAATTTCGCTTCAGATGATTTAACACTTACCTTTATTCTTCTCATTGCATTTTTAGATTCTCATAATATTATTATACATAACATTCAACTTACTTTATAACTTTTTTCTTCTGTTCAACTGCTATCAAACCTGAATGTTTATTCCATAACATGCTACCTCTGTATGTAGTACAATAATTTCAATGTATCAAGCTAGTTATTTCCGCTTTTAAAACTCTTCTGTTTTTCCCCCTGATTACAGGTAGTCCTCGACTTACAACCTTTCATTTAGTGACCATTCATAGTTACAACAGCACTAAAAAAGTGACATATGAGCATTATTCACATTTACAACCATTGCAGCATCCCCATGGTCACATGATCAATATTTGGATGCTTGGCAACTGGCTCATACTTATGATGGCTGCAGTATCCCAGGATCATAATCTTTTCTGACCTTCTGACAAGCAAAATCAATGGGGAAGCCAGATTCACTTAACCATGTTACTAACTTAACTACAGTGATTCGGTTAACCGCTGTGGCAAGAAAAGTCGTAAAATGGGGCAAAACTCAGTCAACTGTCTTGCTTAGCAACATAAATTTTGGGCTCAATTGTGGACATAAGTCGAGAACTACTTGTATTTGTTAAATGAACTCATTTTATCTAGCTTTGTTACTTTTCAATTTCATTTTTTTCAAATTCCATTCCATACTGTAACTTTGTCAATTTAATATAATTATTGCCTATTGATGTATTTATATTAACCATAAGTTGTTATCATATACCTTTGGGTAAGTCTCATAAGCTTAACTTTAGTAAACTATTTTGTTTTGAGATGAACAACTATTTAAAAACTCCAGGATTGTTAAAAGGTTGATATGAAAATCTTTAATATAAATCATTATTTAGAAACCTTTGTTATATATAAAGTTTTCTTTGTAGTAAACAGTGCAAAATCATATGTATCGCACTATCGCCCGTATTTCATCCTTAGACTATTGCTGCTCTTCGATACACCCTAAATGAATTTTGTTTATTTGAAATGAACAAGCTAAGGGTATCATAAAAATGAATGTAGCTTAAAAGTGCAGGCTTGCAGGTCATTTTTGAGAGTTGGCCACTCATCTAATATCCCTTTTATCTGTTCTAGTTTAATCCTGTAAGATAACTCAAAACTTTGTGGTTTGTTTAGAATAAATTTTGCAATTCTGATTTTAATGTCATAAATATATTAGTCAGTTTTGCATTAGAGCTCAGATTGTCCTATTTATTCACATATTTTAAATGTCAGTAAGCATTTGCCATAAAAGTAGATTTCTATAAAGTTGTTTTTATTCCATGTTGCTTTTTCTATACCAGCAAAATTCATTGGAGCCATATAGCTGTTTGAAATATGCACAGCTAGACTTTCATTTATGAACATGATTGGGCCCAGAATCTTAGTTGTTGAGCAAAGTGATGATTAAGTGAGATGTGATGTGACCATTTCAGTTCTCTAGCTAACAAGTTCTGTCATAGTTTCAGAAAGCAAGATATTTGTGCTTTTTCCCGCTACACTTTGTGTTGTTCTCCCCCCACCTCTCTGTCATTTTAATTTACTTTTTTTAAAAAAATTATAGGCTCATAGAATTCCAAAGCAAATATTAGCTTGCAGCCATTACTCATTTTTACTTTCTAAGAACAGAATCCAAAGACATTGATAGTATAGTATAGTATAGTATAGTATAGTATAGTATAGTATAGGTAAGGTAATTGATTTACAATTTATCAGATTTCCATTTTTATTATTAAAAGAATTTTAAATATGTTTGATCAGGAAACCTAATAAATGCTCAAGATAATATCTGTAAATACATACTGTTCATCTTGGTTTAAAGTCATTCTAAAGGAGTAGAATAGAGTTGACGCATTCCAAATTCTTTTAATTAAACAATGTCATCTCTCAGAATCCTGGAAGTACCCCTTCTCTGGAGCAGTGCTACCCTCTGGAATGATGTTTCCCTTGAGATTTGAGTGGCTCTGAAGACTTTGCTCCTTGCATAGACCTTTGGCAAATGTGATTGTAGACCTTCTTTCCTCTTTTTCTTTATTCCCACCTGAGTTTGTTATGAATGCCATCTTTGTTTCTTTTTGCTTTTTGGTGTTTTCTTGTTTGTAATTCTTTTTTACAATTGCCAAATCATCCAGAATAACTGGGAGTCAGGTGGCATATAAATTTAATAAAGTATTATGGTTGGTTGCTCTTGTAAGGCATATATTTAGACTGGGTTTGGCATTTTTATCCACCTATTGAGTTCTTCCCAAGGACCTGGTTTAGACAGGTCTTGTTTGCTGATGTTAAAAGTATCATCATCACAGAATGTAAGCTGTTCCAAAGAAAACTACCTTTTGCGATTGACTAATGGTCATTTTGTCTATGCTGTTGGTGTTCAACTGTGTTCTACTTGTTTTGGGATTGCACCCAAAGGACCTATTCCTATCTTTGTTTTCTTTTGCCATAATCACTGTATTTCTATTTGCTGGTCTTTGCATATTGTGATTTTCTCCATTGCGTTCTATTCTGCTATGTCCGGTTACCACAAAGTCCACTATCTGGATTTTTTGTCTTTCCTATCAACAATTGTTAAGTCTAGAGTATTATGTGACAAGTACTTGTCTATTTGAATTCTAAAATCACAGAGTAATTAACTTCTTTATTTTATATTTGTTTATTTTGTGGACTCACCAGTTCTTGCTTTCTGGCAAATGGTATTTCTGGCAGATCTTCCAATGTACCATTGTTGCTACTTTCCCATGCAGTTGTTTGTAGTCAGTGATCAGTCTCTGCTGTCTTCTTGCATCTTTGCAAGAGTTTATTTATTCTGTGTTGCTGTCTTCTCAATTCTGGCTTTGTATGCCTTTGTTCTTAAGGCTTGGTATTATATATTTATTTATTTAGATTTATATACCGCCCTTCTCCCGAAGGATTCAGGGCGGTGTATATAGCCAAAATATAGCCAAAATTAACCTGTCTCTTCAGCTTTTATGCTTTTATCCATTGCCAGGTTTTGTTATCTGCTTTGCCTGCATCTCTTTAATATACCGGCCATGTAATATTTTGCCTTGTGTCTTTTTTATTCATCATTTGGCCTGTCTTGCAGATCAGTTTGATCTCTCCAGTAGTAAACCTTGATGGTATACAAGTTTGAGTTCATCTTCGCTGTTCTTATTAAAATGTTCCAGAAGATGAAGTCAAAAAAATTCCTCTGCATTTCTAGCTCAATCTCAAAGTAGGATTAATACATTTTTGCATCTTCAATTTTATAAGTTCTTAGATTTTTCTGTTTTCTTTTTAAGTTATGTATTCTTTTTGTGCAAAATAATATAAAGAACTGCAAAGGCTAATTGAGCTTATTTAATAGAGAATTAGTTATTTTCCGGGTTGACTTTCTCTTGGCTTAGGAATTTTGTAAGAAAGCACCCTTTTCTCACTGGTAGTGTTGCTGTTGTTGAGAGAGAAAAAATACAGAATTAGTTAATTGGAATATATTGGTCTCAGTCTATGACATAGCAATTTTTAGGCATTTTAGTGTTCTTCTCTCTCTTCTGTTTTCTCCTGTTGTAGAAAATGGAATTTGTCTAAGAATTGCTAATATGTTTAATGTTAAAAATGTTGTAACTTTATGGGGTCCAATGTGTTTCAATAGCTTTTGAACTAGACTGTTTTGGGCAGTGCAACATCTACGAATTGTATTTAATAAAGCCCATCTGCTTACAGAGAAACACATCAGAGAAAAGAATTCGCATTAACTGTCTGTGTCTCCCTGAATCACATATACTGAGATAGTTTGAAGAGGAAGAAAAAAGAAAATATGCTTAAATTCGATTAATCATAATAAGTCCAGACCTCTTCTGGTAATCAGCAGTCAATCTCACATTAAATATATTTCTATTTTCATTCAAGATGTTAGATATCAAAATAAATGGGGGAGAATAATTGTTGCCATTTATTTTGTCAATATTAAGGGAAAAAACATTGACAAATATTCAAGAGATGAAAAGAAAACAAGCAAAGCCATTGCATTATTCAAAAGTTGAAGGGGAAATTACAATCATGCAAACTGCTCCTGAGGTCTGAGATTCAGGACAAGAAACTTCAGTTTTTTTCTTGATGGGGTACATTTATTTTAGGTAGATTTGTTCATTATCCTATTTTTATTATATTATTCAAAATTGATTGGCAGGAAAGGAATGTTGTCTTTAAAAAGGTTAACAGAGGGTAAAAGAAAACTTTAAATTGCTATTATCTTACTGTCTGCATAACTTCATTTAATCAGAAATGTTTTTTAAAGTTTAGAGCATACTTCTTGTTTTTCATTTGGGAGAAATTCAAATAGATGCAGTACTTTTGTAAATGTAAAGTCAATGTGTTTGGTGCATAAAATTGAGAACTATAGTTTATTAAAACTAGGTTTATCAATACAATTTATTTAAACATTTTTATTTTTTGTTGCAAATGTAGCTATAAACTGCTGAACACTAAATAGATATCTTCATTTTTGCTTATTTAGGAAAAGCGTGAACACTGCAAACAAAGTAAGAATTGAACTGACCTGTCATAGAATCATGGCTGGAAGGGACCTTGAGGTCTTGTAGTTCAACATTATCTTTTGCTTTAGAAAAAATATATTTTTAAAGCAAATGAAATATAGAAGTGCTAGTTTATAAATCTAATGAAGTTTTTGTATGAAAACCTGCTCTAAAAGAAGTCTGTTTGCCAGGTGATTGCAATTAGGAAAAAGCAAATTAAGCAATCAAATAGATTTGCTTCATTTCATATAGTGTTATAAATTAAATATCACTTAGAACAGAGTTTCTTAAAGTATAGTTTTACATTTCCTGATGTGCTCCAAGACCCTCTTGGGAACCTCATAATCAAAATAATTTGCCAAACTGTTGAAAGTAATACCATATTAAAATCCCATCAATCATGAGAAAAGATAGTGACAGCAGATGCACCAATTTTAATTTTTAATATAGTAAATATTGTTCAATATAGGACAAAACATTTTCAATCAAGGTTCCTCAAATAAACTTAACTTTCAAAATGCATCCAAAATCTGGAACCCATTACTTCCATGGAATTGAAATTTGACGAATTTAATGAACATTTTTTACAGAATGTCATAAAACATTCTCTACGGTCAATTCCTGGTTGTGCCATTTCAATATGGGCTGATTTCAAGGCAGACACATCTCTGATTATGTTCCATATTTTTAAAAAACTTTTTATTACCCCACTCACATTTAGAAATTCTGCCATTGTTGAAGGCATTGACAAATCTGATATAAGGAAATATCTCTGAAACAGTGACTGGGTTTCTTTTTTGAAGTGAGTCCTGAGAGAAAAATATTTAAGAAATTTAAGCTGAAATTTCTGTGCTTACAACACCTTTGGTGGTATCTTAGTCATGGTATATCACATAGTACTAGTTGAATGGGAACATAGAATCTGAAACTTATTTTAGAAACAAAGATTATTTTTAAATGTTCATGTAAAAATGAAATAATATTATGCAAGATGTTTTCATATACCTCTTAAGAATGCTTTTAATAAAGATATTCAGGCATCCAACCATCCACCTATTAATCACATTTATATTACCACCCATCTCATGTAGTGTACAAGGTAATCTAAATAGATAAAAGGCCAATTAATAATGCAACAAAGATAAAATTAAAACGATTTTTAAAAATAGTGGGAGGGGAAGCCATGTAGAGAATGCATTCAGTTGGCCATCATATAATCATCTGGTTGGCTCTGCCCTGTTATGGAATCCAAGCCAGTTGACATAATCATGCTAAGAATGTCTTCTAGAACAAAGGTTTTCAACCTGTTTCAAGCTGCAGACCCCAAAACATGTTCTTGCTACGTGATAGGCCCCATTCCCACAGATTCAACTAATTACAAACTACAATTTTTCTTGACCTATCTGCGGATTCCCTGACAACTTGCCATGGACCCCAGGTTGAAAACCTCTATTCTAGAAGACCAGTAAGATTGGAACTAGCCTCATCTTGGTGAAAGGATGCCCCACAAGGCAAGCACCATGGCAGAAAAGGTTTTCCTCCTAAATCCCACTTGAAAAAATGCCTTATTTGAGGAGTCCTGTAATATGCTCCTTCTGCTAGACCTATGGGACGGGTAGATGCAGCTAGAGAGAGGTGATCCCCCAAATAACCTATATCTTGTAATATCAAGACTTTGTACCTGAAAGCAATTGAACACTCTCATTTTTGTATTCCCAAGCAGACATAAAGTTAGATTAGTAGATTTGTGGTAAACAATTAGAAAGTAAAGCATTCCAAGAACTGCATCTAACAGAATCCAAAATCTTGCCATATGTATTCCCAAGGCTTAAATCCTGCCCCTTCCCAAGGCTTCCTCTGCCCCTTTCTAAGCAATGACAGCTTTGCTGCTCATTTCCTGATACTAAAGATTTGTAAAGCAACTGTTTTGATGGTGAGAATCGGATCCCACTTCAGTTCTTAGCAAATGCTATGGGAGAAAAACCTATAAGAAGCCATATCCTTTTTTTCTTCTACCCAATTGCATGAAATGCATTAAGATTCAATTTCCCTACTTTCAGAACTCATCTCTACTTTCAGGACTCAGAGTGATTGTTTGATGTCCAGACTTTATTGAAAAGGGTTTGCAAACCCTGGTCAGACACAGACATCTTCAGTAATGTTCCAAGAGCAAGACCCTGAAACAAAAAAATCCTGGGTTTATTTATTATGAAGCAGCAAGGAACTACAGACATGTAAAAACATGATTGGTTAAAAAGAAGGCTGAAGCAAAAATAGACACATCATGCTGCACCTGTCAAATGTGAAGCCAAAACTTTTAATGAATAACTTCCTTTTGAAACATAAACTGCTAAGAGTTGAAACTATGACGCATGCTTGCTTGCTTGATTGCTTACTGAATAGTGGCTGCTATACTTAAACTCTTACACTATGCTCAGGACACTTAAATTCTTTCACAGTACAAATGTGCAAAATGTTTCATGCATGGAACAACCAGCTTGGTATGGTCTATGTCCAAACCAGTTATGTTTATTTTATGATATGTGAAACAATCCAGTATGTTGAATATTATATATAGCAATGTATTGATTACAGTTAAATTCTATAATTTAGCAGGTTATGTTCTTTGATCCAATCTTAAGCATAGCATAGTAATACTGACTTACCTGAAATAGTTTGATGTAGGAATAGTAAACAAAAAACCTGAGTTGTGTCTGTTAACTCATCTGTAGTCCCCATTCCTTTCATTTTCTAGTTCTCATCAAAGAAAGAATGATTACATGGCTATAAAAGTTAAAACCAGATATTTATTATTATATTGCTTCTGGTAAAGTATTCATTTGGCATTCAATTCCTTAATTAATTAAGAGCTCTATGTAGTTTTCTTGCTAACAATTGTTTTCTACTGGGATGTTTTCAAAGAAGAATTTATATGTACTTATAACAAAATAACATTACTACAGATAAATGGGAAAAAAGACAATCGTCAAAAGATTATGGATATATTTCAGTTGACCATACTGAGAGTAATTAGAGCTTGCTGTGGGGCATGCTAAGGGGATGATTATGACATAAGATTTTTGTTTGATTGGTTTACTGTTTTATTTTATGGTTGTTTCATCGGTACTGGTTTTATTGTTAGGAGCTACCCAGAGTTGCTTAAGATGGGCAGCCATATAAATCTTATAAACAAATAGACATGATGACTTCATGCAACACACTATACTAGGTTAAAATGTTGTTGGATAGTTTGTGATTTAGTGTATTGTTGGAAGCCATACCATTGTCTTAGCATTATATGAAATACATAGTCTTGTTTAGCTCTAGTGTATTGTATTTGTTTTAACATAACATGTTATCCAAATATAACAGTTGTGTTTTGTTCATCTATTTTAAGGTGTAGAAGGTTGTGTGAACCCAAACTGTGTGTAGAATTCCTTGCTATGCCCATTTTGAAATGTAGGTTTTAGTATAATATATCAAATAATTTTTATAATTCTTTGTAGGAAAGTAGTATCTGAATTCCTTCATGTGTCTTCTTTGGGAAAAAATTGTACTGTTTTGAAATGCTAGTGAAAAGTCATTCTTTTTTAAACAAGATTTATTGAAAAAGATTAAAATACAAAACACCACAGTATTAGAAAGCAAAAAATAAAAAGCATAACAAAAAAGACATTAACTTTAAAAGCTGAGTGTCGTCAGCGTATTGATGGTACTCCACCCCAAAGCCATGGATGATCTCATCCAGCGGCTTCATATAAATGTTGAACAGGAGAGGCG
>JANHFO010005487.1:82798-102757 GCA_032468095.1 Pareas carinatus
GGCCTGGGGTGGAGATGTACAACTGAGTATCATCAGCGTACTGGTGGTACTCCACCCCAAAGCCACGGATGATCTCATCCAGCGGCTTCATATAAATGTTGAACAGGAGAGGCGAGAGAACCGACCCCTGAGGCACTCCACAAGTGAGACCCCACGGGATCGACCTCTGCTCTCCTGTCAATATTTAGGATTGATTTGGAATCGAAGACATGGTGGATTTTCTGCAAGTTGATTACAATAACAATTTGTTAACAGAAGGCTTTGGAACTTTAACTTTGTTTTTTTTCTATTACTGTTCACAATTTTTATTATTTTTACATAATATGTTTATTATTGTTTTTTCTGTTAACTACATCATTATCAATATAGTTTACAAATGACAAGCTAACAATTTATAAGTAGATTTAGTCGTTTAACAGTTTTTGACAATAAGTAGTGTAAAGAGACAATTGAACAAATAAATAAATAAATAAATAAATAACCTTGATTGATCCTAAATCAAATGTCCAAATTTGTTTCTTTATACTATTATCAATTGCTGATTGATTAAATAAATTAGGTCAAATCTCCAAAGTCATACTTGTTTGTTTGCAGGTAACTACATATAAATGTATTTATAGCTACCTTTAGACAGCAAAAACACTAATCTTCTGTTTCCTACAATATTAATAACACAATAGAATTTATAAGGAGCAGGCTAAAATTTAATAGAAGCCCTCTGTATTCTCCTCCAAATTATGTTCTTATACATAATCAAGCAATGTGGATCATTCCAGTTATATCATTTTACTGACAGAAGAGATTTATGCCATTTCTTTAGGGAGGTCAGGAACCCTGGAACCAAGAGAGGGCTACAGAGGAAAAACAGAAAAAAATAATTGTGGGAGCAGAAGTACATTTGGAAATTATTGATTATAGATGTACAGAATTTTTATTTACTTATTTAATCAATTTATGTAGCTGCCTATCTCAATGAATGACTTTGAACAGTGAAGAATAAAAACTATAACAAATACAAAAATTAAAACACCTGGCAGCCAAGAAAATCATCACAAACAAGAGATGGGACCCTTCATATACATGAGTCCCCAGGCTTATGCTCAGAAAAAGGTCTTGCAAAATAATTTTGGTTTCCTCCTGTTTTAATCTTGAAATATAAGATGGTAAACTCTATTGAGCACTGACCTGTGACATTGGCTTATTTGGTTTTTTTATTTATCCATGTTACTACTGGCACAATAATTATACCAGATGGTTAAAGCTTACAAATTGTCAATATGTGTTTGAATGAATATGCTTTTCAAAATTAGTTTCAGGGATGTTACAGATACTCACTTCCATGCTTATTAAATATTTTCACCAGATTAAATGTCAAAATGTAGAAATTCAGGAATCTATTCCTTGAGGTAGAAAAGTCCCTTTATGTTCATGTTTTGTACTTTCTTGTTAATTACAGGCAATGGTAGCTTGTTACCCAGGCAATGGAACAGGATATGTGCGACATGTGGATAATCCAAATGGAGATGGAAGATGTGTCACGTGTATATATTACCTTAATAAAGACTGGGATGCCAAGGTAGTTTCTATTTTTGGAGAAGGTTTTATAGTACATATATTAAGAAATGACATTCTCTTTATATTAATTGTAATAACTGGATGAGTGATATCCTAAGTTGTTTAAATAAGTCTAAAAATAGGCCAGCTGGTTTTTAATCAACTCTCTTTAATATCTGGCAAAATCATTCTTAAGACTGCAACCAAGCTTAGGTCTCCAGGGCAAATATATTCTATCTAGGATCTAAAATGTTGTCTGGTTCTATCTTTGGAAAATATATCAAAAATCCTATTATGTAAACTGAGATCTTTAGCCTCAAATACTGTATTACATCGATTATAAGACACCATTGATTATAAGACGCACACTTATTTTTCTAAGTTAGAAATAGAAATAGGTTTTCCTTTAAGTGCAATGTAGTGGGGGAGGAGAGAGAAGAGACCCAGAGGGGTCTCTTCCCAAGCTGAGGCGGACAGCTGGGACATGGGTCTTGCCTGACAGCTCAGCTACTTAGCAGCGGTGCACTGACCAGCTTGGGGGGGGGGGGCAAAGAAAGCTTCTCAGTTGGAAGGGTAGAAGTGGGGCTGTGGCCGTGCTTGTCTCCCGGAGTGGAATGGCCGTCAATCCCGCCCCAGAAAGCCGCTGCATGTCTTGCTGGCCCAGCTGGCAGAATGCGAAAAGGGAAGGCAGGGCAGGGCAGGCTCAGAGGAGGAAGAGCCTACCGCCTGAGCGACTTTCTGGGGCGGGGCCGACAGCCATCCCACTCCAGGAGACACGCACGCAATGACCCTTCACTTGGTAGAGACTCGCGGCTAGCTCTGGCTGTTCTGCGGGGACCCCGGGAAGACGTTAGTGGAGCAACCTTTCCTGTTCTCTTAAAGCCATTGTTCAGAAGCCGAAAACCTGTTCTATCTAAAACTTTCAAACTTAAGAGGCTTTCCTTCACACACCCCCTCAGCTGGTCAGTGCACCGCCGTCGAACAGCTGTGCTGTCAGGTAAGCCCCGCGCCCCAGCTGTCTGCCCCAGCTTGGGAAGAGACCCTTGTGGGTCTCTTCCATCTTCTCCCCCTATAGCAAACAAGCATACCCTTTACCCTGGTAAGACATCGAATATAAGATGCACCCTGAATACAGGGACACCAAAATACAAAAAAGCATGCATCTTATAATCGATGTAATACGGTAATTCACTTACCCTCAGCTTATGCTTTTATGACAATAAACATCATGATTTGTGATGCTTGGTAAAGTGATTCAAATGAAAATGTAATACACTTACTTATAATAAAGTACCAAAGGTATTATATCTTTAATTGTGGTACTCGGTGTATATGTTGAAAGGAAAGAGGGGAAGGAGGAGGAAGAATAATCTTTCGGATAGTTTGTGGAAAAACAGCCAGAACCTAATTTGTATCATCTTAGTTTGATGGCTCTTTATAGCTGTAATTTCCTGTTACTTATTCTTAATCCTGAAGAATTATGGAATATTAGGAAGCATTGCCAATTATTGCTGTTATCTATCGTGGCAGATAATATCTTACAATAACTGATAACTACTAAAAATGTTGCATTTTTTTTCAAGGTAAGTGGAGGTATTCTTCGAATATTCCCAGAAGGCAAAGCCCAGTTTGCTGATATTGAACCTAAATTTGATAGACTGTTGTTCTTCTGGTCTGATCGCCGTAACCCTCATGAAGTACAGCCTGCATTTGCTACAAGGTGAGATGAATGAATCATACACACAAATTTTAAAGAAGCATGGAAGGGTGTGAAATGTTAAAAACCTGCTGTTTTAGCTTCCAAAATATGTTAATTACTTTCTGCAAAATTACAGATGTACAAAACTGTTTTGTGGGTAGTCAATGAGGCACAGTATGTGATTATACAACTGCTTTATTAAAGACTCATTACCGAAGACAACTTGCACAAGCGTGTGTCTCCTTTTTAAACCCGAGCGCGAGGGCGTTTGAAAGTCCCGGCGGCTTTGGGGCGACCACTCCTGGCCGTGGCCGCTTGCTCTGTGATTGGTCCGGCTGTGAGCGCCCTCGGCCAATCTCGGTGGGCGGTGTTTGTTAACTCAGCCCGTCTGTACTGAACTCCGGGCCGTCGTTCACTCGAGCCGGCAGCAGTAAACACAAACGCCACGCAGCGCATTAACTTTTGAACACAACAAAAACCCTCTTCATATTTAAAATGCTTATTGCAATTTGGGAATCTACCATGCTGCTATTATTTGTTGACCATCAGAATCAAAGTCTATTAGTTTAAGTACTGTACAATACATAATAAAAAGTTAGAATTTTGAATTACTATTTTGCAGTAATGAACCTTTAATAGATCTTGTTTGAATGGAGTTGATTTTAGTCAAAAATGTCTGTTGAACTGGAATATGGCATATCATGCAGGGACATGAATGTTGATTGATGGAAGACTAGGCAGGATTCTAGAAAGTTTGGGGTGGGTAGTCCAGTGGGATATGTGCTATGCTAGGAGATCCTGAGGGTAGGATGATAATATGCACTAGCCTTTCCTACTTAGTATTATTGCTATTTGGGCTAGCAAATAGGTTCCAAAATATACCCCCAAAATTGGGTTCAGCTTATCCACAGAGGGACTTATCTGCAAGTATATACAATAACACTTTTTTAAAGGACCTGTATATACTCACTGATAAGCCTATCCATGGATAAGCTGACCCTTGAATTTTTAAGAAAAATACTATGAAAAAAGTGCTACCCGCAGATAAGCCAATTGTAAAGATTAAAATATGAAAATCTCAAGGATATGCAAATGAACTCATCCACAAGTATATAAAAATTTAATTTAATGGGCATTGGCTTTTAGGAGGCAGTCCTCTCCCATTTCCTATAATTTAAATTTCTGTCAAGGAACAAATTTTCACGAGGAAATATCAAATTAGAAACCAATATTCCTTATTTGGCATTTCCTGTGTCAAATAAGGAACAAACATCCACCCAAAACTGATAAATTGATGAACAAGTTAAATTGTTTTTTAAAAGAAGGCACTGGAAGATATATTGAAAATTATTCTTACATTTTCATGTGAAAGTCGAATAACAGAAAATAATTTTGTTTTATTTTGATCTTTTTGCATATGAACAAAGTATGTACAAGAAATTACAAACTATAACTCAATGTAAACAATCTGTTGGAAAACATAAGAACACAAAAGCAGATTACACAATTTACACTTAAGAGGAATTTCTGGATATTTTGAAAAGACTTGGAGGATAGTTTGAAATGCTGCTGAAACAGAATCTTAAATTAATTCAAGAAGTAGCAAATTTGTATTGAAATGTCATACGAAACAATTATGATGGCATTGGTACTTTATGGCCTGTAAAACATTGCACCAGCTCCCTGTTCCAGTCACATGGCTGCATTTTGGGCACTTTGCAACCTGCTTACATTTATGAGCAGTAATCAAGTGCCCTGAAATCGTGTGATTGCCATTTGCAATGTTCTCTGCCAGCTTCTCCAGAAAGTCAATGGCAATTGCAACTGGAACTCTTGTGATATTTGAGGTCTGTCTCCCTACACACAACACACACTGCACCAAAGGATTTCCCATCCTTTCCATGCAGGGAGGGTAAATCTTATTTTATTTGTTAAATTAAATTTACTTGCTGCCCATCTTGCCATGGACATATTCTTGGTGATAAATCTTCCCACATGCTGGAAGAACAAACCTAAAATTTGGTAAAAATGACAACTTTTATTGGCGTTTTAGCAAATGCCATTGTTTTTGTCCAAACAATCATTCTCCTTGGGAGAGCTGGCATTGCCAACATTGAGTGAAGTTATCATTTGGCATCTCCCTCAATAAACAAGATTCTGGGCTCAATTGTGGTTGTAAGTAGAGAACTACTGTGAGAGAGGATGCCCAGAGAGGAAGAGTGATAGACTGAAATGAAGCAGCAGTTTCCCAGAAAGGAGGAGGCACATTCGTGGTGCAGGGAGCGAGAGACGAGAGGCAACATAGCCTGGAGCTGGATACAAAATAGACTTAGGATAGCCTTGTGATGAGATGGATGGCAAACAAATTTAATAAATAATAAAAATAGCCACTCCCTAGATTCTCCCAGGGTGTGAGAGCAGTAAAGATTTAGTCTGACAAGATTCTGTCTATTGGATGTAAGAAATAAACTTTGATTGGATTGTTCTATGTCATTCTTGAGTTGGGCCTATACGTATCCCCTTTCAGAGATTGCATAAAAGGTAAGTAAATGTAATCTATTGTGATGTGATTCATTTAAAAGCTGAAACAGCCTTGGTATCTTGGTACTCTAGATGTATACATTTCAGTTCCCAGTATTCTCAGCAATAGCCATGCTGACTGAGGGATACTGGGAGTTGAAATCCATGCATTGAGGAATGTTGTACTTACAGAAATGGTATTTAGATAATTTATAGATAAAAAGTAACTTTTCCTAGAAGATCAAGAAATCACCATTTTAACTAATGGTATGGGCAAAAAGTAAACTCAGTTATAAATTGAAAAATTAAGGAATCATATTACATGATATAAGTGAAGAATATCGTATCAAATTCTAGAGAAATTAAGATAGTATAAATAAGGATCTTGAACTTCACTTTAAAAAATATCTAGTTCCATAATAATTTATATAAACTATGAACGATCATGATACTGATGGGCACCACATAAGGGGAAATAGTTCTATAAAACTGACAAATTGTGTTGGAATTGTACTTTTCAAGTGTAATAGAAATAATCTCAAGTAATTTTAACAGAAACATGCTTTCAATGTACCATTATTGCTTCACTGTTTTTATTCTTTTAAAGGTACGCAATAACGGTGTGGTATTTTGATGCAGATGAAAGAGCCCGTGCAAAAGTAAAATACTTAACAGGTAAGTAAGTTCCCCATTTTTTCTTACTGTGTTTTTTTTACAAATTTCTTATTTGAACTTGGTCTAGTAGAACTATTCTAAATTATTATTAAAGACTGTGATTAATCAAAATTAAGCTGTAATCTAGAGCATAGAAATCGATCTGTCATTGTAATAAAATGTCAAGCAATATCCATTCTGGGTATTGTTTTACTAAAACTGACTACTTTGGCAAAAATAGGACTATATATCTCTGTATTAGAAATTACTTACTAGCTGACGTTTGTTGTGTAAGAATAAGAGGGAAGTGAAAGGTATACAGCTTTTGAATAGGCACATTACATGGTTTCTTAAAGATAAGGGTCTATTTGCTTGATTCTCTGAAGTGTCCTAAAATTTTATTTCTACTTGCTGACTGTCTATCAAAGGACTAGCATTGTCAGAATTAACAGTATTAATTGCTTTATTAATCTGTTGATTTTATATACTATTTTTCTGCAAAAAGTGCTTGAGACAGCTAACTACAAAATACAAAACCAAATAATTGCAACTATTTTAAAACAGAATCAGCCATTAAAATTGGGAGATCCAAATTCAAATAGCCCCACAGTGGAAGATTCACTGAATGATAATGTAATTTACCTTACATAATTGGTATAGGGGGAAATGGGAAGAGGGAGCACTCTTACATTGCTAAATAAAAAGGAATCAAACTCTTAACAATAGTAGAGCCAGGATGCAGGTGGGTGGCATTGTATTGTGCTGATTCATCCCTTTCTCCTGGTTGATTCTAGTTTGTGGGTGTTGGTGTATGGGGGGTGATCTTTGCCTGAGCCCTTACTGTATGAGGTACACAGGGCTAAGTACCCTCTCCATTCCTATTCAGCATCTAGATAAAGTTGTTGAGTGAGCTTATCCATCACCTTGGGTTAGCGTATGATCAGTATGCTGATGATACCCAATTATACATCTTTGCCCCTGGTGAATTAAGCAGTCTCATGGATGTCTTATCCTGGTGTTTAGAGACTGTGAGGATCTGGATGGAGAGCAAGAGGCTTCAACTGAATCCTTGCAAATCCTGGTGTTGGGTTTTGGGGGTTACCAGATCTAGGTGTCAGATGTCTCAAAATCTTTCCCTTCAAAGAAACTCTCAAAGCAGGTCATCTTCAAAAGTTCATTGATTTATTAGAGAGGGAACAAGCACAAGAGAACATCGAAGCTGGTTCTGACTTCTCCCCCCCCCCCACAGCATCAATATTTTAAACAATCTTTTTCCCACAGTCAAAACTACTGAAAATCACATGGTACATATTAGGCAGTTAGGAATGTTACCGTTACAGTTCATCTGTGGGGACATCTTTGGAGTAACAAACGTATCAGTAAAGAAATATATAAACAAATTCAAACCATTACATTCCACCGAGCAGATCTAAGACAGCTCTACGAAGACATCCCTACCCCCTACCCCTTTCAGCTAGCATTGGCAAATTCAAAGCGTAGTTTTCAGGCTGACAGGATTAGTGCAGAATTTTACACTGGGACTATGCAAACTTAAGGGCTAAGGTGGGGTCGCACCACCAAACAGATCTGGTGTGCAACCTGGAATCCTCCTGGACTCTCAACGCCTGCTTAAATAGCAGATGGGTGCCATGGCTAAGAGGGCCTTTGCACAAATTCATACTGTGTGCCAGATGTGCTCATTTCTATCTGTTCTATTCACAATCACCGATGCCCTAATCGCCTCCTGATTGGACTACTGAAATGTGTTCTATGTGGAGCTGCCTGTGAAGAGTATCTGGAAACTTTGTTTGTTTATTCAAACGAAAATGACACATTTGAATAAAGAAATAGGAAAATCAAAAATTGACAGGGATGATAGGTATATCAGTGAACTTACGCCCCCTTCCTTAGGAACCTCTTAATATGGAATGAGATCCACTGAAGTTAAGTTTAATTAAAACTGTAAAACTGTTAACTTCAGCTAATACAAAACGCAATGGCATGTGCAGCTGTATGTGTCTCTAGAGTAACACACACAACACTGTTTCACAAGCTGCCCTGGTTACCAGTCTGTTTTCAGTTTCAATTCAAGGTGATCTTTTTTACTTGTAACGCCCTACAGAGTATTTAAGGGACTACTTCTCCCCTATTTTATCTGCCTGTCCTATCAGAAGAGGGTGGTCCTTTCAGGGAACTACATTTAGTGGAACTCAGGAGGCACATTTCTTTCCTGTGTCGACTCAGTTACGGTTGTAAGTTGAGGACTACCTGTAAAGTCACTTTTTGGTGAGATGGGTGGCCATATAAATTGGATCAATCAATAAATAAATACAAAACTCAGATGCTGTATTAATTATAACAAAATAATATAATAAAATTAATTTTAACGTCCAAAAGCCAAGTGTTTGATGCTGTTTTTGAATTCAATCATTAGCTTTGTATAATTCAATATATCCTGTTAGTTAATAATTATTTTAATAGTCAATATTTAATGTGGTTTCAAACAGACATTAATTATGGAGTTCTAAAAATATGTATTAGATTTTGTTTTAAAGTTTAACAAAAGGTAAATTATAACTAATTTCCAATCCATGTATCAATACCATCTTTCCATATTAATAATCCTCCCTTTTTTGCAGGTGAAAAAGGTGTGAGGGTTGAACTAAATAAACCTTCAGATTCAAATGGGAAAGAACATTTGTAAAAGCCTTCGGTCTACAGTTCCCTCCTCTACATCCTGGCTCTTTTCAACTCACCTTCATCAAACCTTGGCGATATCTATTAACTTTTGAATGTGAATAATAAGAAAAGGAAAATCTACACCAAATCAAGATTTTGAATCAGAAAACAATGAGTTTCAATGTTGCATCAAATGGCTTTTTAACTGCTGAAGCATTGTACTCCATGATTGTGACTCCAGTTCTGTGACTGCTAATGTAAAGATAAGCATTAACAAGAAACAGTTTACACATGAAGTGCCCGACATTAGAGATTTTCTATTATTCATCTTTTGACATTCAGTCATTCAGCTGAGTGCTGTTCATCTTCCTCTTTAAAAAAGTGATAAATGTTGAGTTTAAATAATTTTGTATAACTAGGTTTAGTAAACAAAATTGAACAAAACATTCTCTAAAGTAGCATTTATCTATTTTTGTAAATCTACTATTTTCCCCATTATTCTACCACATAAAACTTAATTTAAATAAATGAAATGCCAGTAAATGATTGTCTTTTTACCTAAAATCCAAAAAGGAGCACTTTAATAATCATCTAAGAACCCATTTTTTTCATATCTTACATTGATTTGATTGATTGTATTGTGTTCTCTCTGAAACTTAAGCAACATGAAACAGATGCCCATTGTGTTACTTATGGCTTTACTTACTGAATCTGGAAAGTAATCATTTTTTTAATCTGTCTCATTTGGATTTTCTAAGTGACTGGCTGGCCACTAAATGAACTTGACACTATCTGTACTGTCATAGTGTTGAACGCTATGGGTGTACTCCACTGGGAACTTTCATCTGTGAACTCATTTGATGGAAATGCAGTTCTTCAAAGAAAAGCTGGGCTCTTGTGCATCTTCTGCAGATTAATTACTAGGTGGATTCTATCCACAAATATCATTCAATATCTAAAGTGTAAGGGCTTTTCTAGGCTTTTAGATGAAGCAACAACCCTTCTAATACCTTGATGGGAGATCTGTCTTAATTCATTTCAAAGCTTTCTCTCATTCATGTAGAGACAAGTTTTCTCTTAAACGTTATCATTTACTGTTTGCCCCTTGATCCTCTTACGTAAGTGTCAGGGGTATATTAAATAGATTAAGACTGAAGTGCATCACTGCAGGCTTAATATGTGAAGGATTTCGTACTGTGGAGAAATTTTTGCAGTGGTCTAATGTTTCTGGGGGGAAAATAGTGAGGAACAATAGCATTCACTTACCAGCTATGTGAAATTTATTTTAGTTTTCTGCTGAAATGTGCTTCCCTAAAGGGGGAAGCTTTTAAATTCTCCCAGCCTTACCAATGGCATCATCAATCCCTTTTTGCCTCACTTAATCAAAATAAAGTAAGTGTGCAGAAATGTTTCTCTGTATACAACTTAACATCTGTATAGTTTATATTCTTGAAAGTCCTTTTCTATGGAAAGCTCAGTAATTTTTATTAAAAAAAAACCTTACTATTCATGTAAAACATGAAAAAAGAAGGATTGTGCTTAATAACCATTGACAGAAGGGAGATAGTTCAACATTACAATAACATGCTGGGGAAAGTTGCAAAAAGTCTTGGTCTTTTGTTCCCTTCTGTTCTCTTCTCCAAAAATTACTTCTTAGCTGTCGAAACTTGTAATAGTTTGACTTTTCTCTTCATCCTGGTAAATCAGAAGAAAACAGATCTTACAAGTGCCTCTGGAAGCCTGGCCAAGGAATGTAAATTCTTTACTGACTGGTCTGCATGGCAATGCAGTTTAGGCCTAGCAAATCTAACTTCTAACTGCTTTTGTATTATGTTTAATGTGTTAAAATGCAAACCTAAGACTTTTACTTTTTTGACCCTTTATTCAAAGGTATAAGCATCTTACATTTGCGCTTGCTGGGGAGATAAACAATCTCTTGGATATCTCCATTATTTGCAAAGGTTACCAAACTGGGCCTCCAATGCTCATTTGAAAACAGTTCACATCAGTTAAATTTTCAGCCTGGGGCATCACCAAACAGAAACCTGTTTCAGACTATTTTTAAACTGTCTTATGGCCTGTATTTCTGTTTAGTCCTGGTTAAAGATAAAGCTTCATGATGCTATTTTTATTTCATGACATTAGCCAGCTGTAAAACAAGACTTTTATCTAGCAGGCAAAGAAATTCAGGATTCATTTGCAGATTTATTATAAAGTCATGTAACTTTTGAAAATCAGTGCTCCTTATTGAAAGAGCTCTCAAGTTGCTTGTAAAGCTAATCTAATTAAAAGATTATAAAAGTTCTTGAAACAATGTGGTTATTTTGTAATTATGTAAGTTTTAAAGCCTATTCCACAGCAGCTAATTTGTAATCTGATAAACTGTGTGTGCGCGTGTGTGCCTGTTTTTAGCAGGCAGTGACACTGTAACTAGTCAAAAGTCTGTTAGCTTTATTTATAAATCCTGTTTTTAATTATCTAATCTAGCTGTGATTGTTTTTAAAAGTGAGGCTGCTGAGGGAAAATCAGAGGAGAGAGAAAAGTGCTGTGGCCTGTTAGTCAACACTACAATTATAAATATTTTATCTCTTAGTGCCTCCCTTGCTGTAAACACAATTCTTGATTGAGAGATGTAGATAGGTATTCTGAGTATATCCACATAAACTCAATTCACAGCTTCACAATCACTAGGTAAACAGGGCAGGATCTTCTGCCTGCCCTTGTGCCTTCTAATCCACAAAAGCAGAATGTACTATCTGGATACATTTCAAGACTGGTCATCTAGGGAAAGGGACAATTACATATACATACACACATATCTGTCAGGAGACACTTGGAGGATTCACTTAACCACCTATACCACATATGTCAGACAGGTGGCTCACGGGCTGGATACGGTCTGCAGATTGCTTGTATCCGGCCCATGGCCGGAAATGATGGCAAACGAGCTTCCTTGAAGTGGGGACAACGGCACAGGTAGGGGGTAATTTGGTCATGTGGCATCAGCGGCCACAGGATTGGTGGGGGCCGTGGCGGTGTCCTTGGGGATCAAAGGGGGGGTCATGGAAAGGGAGGGAGGGCCGCAGCGGCAGTGAGTCAGATATTTTTCAATTGATTACAGATCTTGTTGATTGATATTAAATAAAAATTGTTCCTTATCAAATCAGTAGTTCATTTTTTTTGCACTGATAGAAGAAACTATGTTTTGAGAAATTTAATTTTTTGACCATCTTTTTATTGTGTTTTTAACTTTAAAGGATTTTAGTCAAAACAAGCAAATGGCTTTCAAAAATACTTAGAACAAGAGCCATGATTTATGTTCTGATGTATTTTTATTATTTCCAATATTTAGGGAGACCCTTCTATACAAGTTTGCAACCATACATCATCAGTAAAATACAATGCAAATTAAAAATGTAATCTAGCAGCCTTTTGGGCTGATACTCTATATTCATTGCTTGGGAACAAATTGCTTCTTAAATGTAAATGCAGTGATGTTCTTGTTATGCAAGATCTCTGAAGATTCTTCATAACTATGTCTACACAGTTGGTTACAATAATGAATAAATTAGATCAGTTACTTGAATAAATTGGATTAGATCAGTTAAGGGCTTGTTTTATATATTTTTATTAGATTAGCAATATCTAGGCCCAGTAATTATGTTCAATGCATAGAATGCAATCTATAGTGCAAATTACAATAGAACAATTATTTACCTCACATGATGTAAACTCCATCCTTACATATTTGTATCACAGTCTAATGCACGTACATACGTAGATTTTGCATCATGATACATGATCAATCCTTTGGCCCGTTCATAGATGCCTGCGATTAAAACCATCATTTTCTTCAGATTCTTTAAAAAGTTGATTCATATTCCATTTACCTCAATATTTTAATGTGAAGTGTTTAAGTCACGTAAGGTAGCTTTGATGTATTCTCTGAATCCAGCCAAAATGTAGCTTATTTAACAAAGCACCATGATATATGAACACAATTGTCAACTTACATTTATTTTTGGTATATTTTATGCTTTGTTTTCCATATTTTAGTTTATTTTTGAATGGAAATGTCTTTTATAGTCTGTTCTTTCACTACACTGGTTCGATGAATCTTTCTAATAAGTGGTATATGTTTTAGTTGACCTTATGGTTTTAAAGTATTTTAAAGTATTTCTATGCATCTTAGATAATTCTCTAAATTTTCTTTTATCTAGTTCCTTCCTCTCATTCCATCATCTAATCCTGAAGATTAATATGATTGTGCTGAAGTTTCTTGTCGACATGCGTCTTACATCTGTTGGTCTTGATGGCATCAAGGTCACATTTCCTAATCAAAGATAAATCTGTCAACATGATCATGTATAAATACATAGTGTGATCACAATGAAAGTAATTTGCATTGCCTATTATTTCAACGCATTTTCTTTGAATGCCTTTATTTTTCTATCTCAAAATTGCTTTGAAAAATTTGAACAATTTTTTGAGGCTGGTTATGTCATTGACATGTAAGCGAAGCTTATTGATCACTTGTCTGTCATCCCAGGCTGTTGACAAGGAACAACCACCAGCAGGCTGGTAAAATCTCTGATGAGCAAAAACCTGTTCCTTTCATAGCAGTGGTGTATTGTAGGTTTTCCGGTCAACAGTAATATACAAGTCTTAATAGATGTTTGCTTGCTTATATTAACACTGCTGTTCAAAAACAAAAGCAATTACAGGAGCTTCAAATCAGATCACCAAAACATAATTGACCTATAAAGACACAAGTTACATATTAAATTTTATTTAAAAGATTATGAAATTCATTATTTCTGGAAAAGTTATTTTTAATTGTACAAATGGCTGACATTCAACTGCGCTATGTGCAAAAATATACTTCCACTTCAGAGGAAATAAGTTGCAAAAGTTATTAATAGTAGGCATACATCATTCTAGTAGGCACTTTATAAATGAAATGGTAGCCTTCCCTATGTATGATTTAAAAAAGCATCTACCTGATCAAAAATTGCATAAGGCATAAGATCCTTCTGAACTCAAAAAGAAAAAAGCTTTGGAAATCAAGCCAAAATCTATAAATTTGGTGATAAAAAGCAGACATAATTTTAAAGCGAACACTTAATGAGCTATCTCTTTAGGTTCAAACAGAAAAGAAGCCAGTATTCTTTACTATATGACATCAGCTTTCAAGTTCAGGGCAAAAGAATCTTGCACACATAAATGCACATATTCAAACTATATTCTTCCATTTAGTATGTAAACTTTGAACAAATACAACAAAAATGTAATAGCAAATTATTTTTCTAAAATAATTAATGCATGTTCTATAACTCTTCCAGTTTCTTAACTTACACATTCCTTCTGTTAAGTATCAGACCAAATCATAAAATTAATGAGACAGTCTCTTAGAAACACACTTTTTCCAAGGCTATGTTGCATTCAGTGTTAACTGTGTTATTAGCATATAGGTAAGGAGAAAAAAACTTTCAAACTGAGGAGTTTCACACAAAACACTAAATTGAATATAATCTTTTCTCAAAACAAAGTGCATAAATACACAGAGATACCGAAACCTTGAACAAAGCAGCTTTAGATTAAAATCACATTAAAAGATCTCAGAGGCAAAGGTCTAAGTGTTCATTGATTTTGGTTTCCAAAACTTCAGATTGACAGACAGGGCAACATACGTTTCTATTTTGGTCACTAGTGGGTGTTTTTGAGATGGCTGGTTTAACTGTACTATTCACAGACCTAGCCTCCTTGACTACTTCTTTCTTAAGGAAATAGTTGGCAAACATAATTGAATCTTCCATTTTGGCTCGTTTTGATGGGCCACCATTATGGATGTTGCTGTTTCTCTGAGATGATGACTGGGATCTTGGAGTCGTAGCTGGTATAGAAATAGTTTTTTCTGGAGTCCCTATGTGAATTAGATCTCTTGGAGACACTGTAGAACTTGATTCTGACCTTTTTCTATCCAAAAAAGTATTTTTAACTGGTGAGCCATTAACATTAGTATATACCTTACGGTTAGCAACTGAAAATCTAGGAAATGTGATACTAGAAACAGAGCTATTTACAGAACCGCTTTGAGAAAATGGAGAGGAAACACTTGTGCAGGAAGCATTTTGCTCAAACTTGATTTCATTTTTAGGATTTGACTGAGATGAACCAGCAGGTGAATGATACTGTGACTGGAGTAGTTCTCTGCTCTTAATGCTTGAACTCGCAGCTCCCTCAAATGACGATTCCCTTCTTTTTCCTCCAAGGATATATCCTTTCCCACTAAAAGGTATTATGCTCCTCTGTGTGCTGCTTCCATGAGCTTTTCCTGAAATTACACCAGAAATTCTTTTAGTTCCAATAAATGTCAGCTATTACAAATGCTTTTTACTCAAGCAATTAAAATGAGTGTGCTAAATAACTTCATATATTTACATGTACTAAGGAATACCCATTGCAAAATGAACTTAGCAAGTTTGTTGCAGGTAGGGACTTGTCCAGGCACCAGGAATCAAGATTGACTTCAAGGCCTACATGCACACAAAATTCACTATAAACCTATTTAAGGATTCTGGGATGGGGAACTATTTTACTAGTGGAGTCGAGGAATTGAGAAAGCCTCTTATGAAAACTTTATTCTGTTCCAATTGTTTTTAAGATCTGAATCACTAGTTCAAGTTAATCTCAAATCACCGTCATCTAGAAAATTGATATTTATTATTTAGACTTATATACCGCTTAACAGTGCTTTACACTACTCTCTAAGTGGTTTACATAGTCAGCATATTGCCCCCAACAATCTGGGTCCGATAAAAACAGTGCTTTCTGCTTTTATACTAAACACAGTTCGATATACATAAAAATATTAATCAGAGCTACAGAGAAAAAAAATGACGCTTTCAAATTAATCTTTTCATTTATCCTTATAGCATTTAGTTCCATAGTTGGTAAATAACAAAAGGTACATACGTGAACCATCATCTAGAATTTTTGCTTGATCGTCTTTCTTTTTGCATTTCTTGGAACTGCTGTTGGGCTCTCTGACCTTGATATATGTTCCACCACAGCTCTTTTGGTGCTCTGCCCACCAATAATCATTGGAAGATGGTGCCCTATTCATTACACGCTTTACATAGCCATAATAAGGCTTCCTATTTTGACATGGACCATTACAACGCCACCAGTGTTGACGATAGAAATCCACCTCATCATGAAATTCATGATAGATCTGAAATTGATCCAAAAGTTCATTTTCATTTTATGTAAATACATACACGTGTGTCATGCTACTATATGCCCTTTCAAGGTAAGCAGTGATAATTCAAAGTGCAGAAAAGGAGTGAGAAACAGTAAATCAAACAAATTAAAGATATAATTGGGTCTGAACACCCCATCCAATCACTACTTTCTTGATCTCCCACTTTCTCTACATCTACTCACTCTAGACTCGCTCCAGTCCGGCTTCAGACCTGGGTACAGTACGGAAACGGCATTGGTGGATGATGTCTGGAGGGTCCGGGATAGGGGCTGTTCCTCTATCCTGGTCCTGTTAGACCTCTCAGCGGCTTTCGATACCATCAACCATGGTATCCTGCTGCGCCGGTTGGAGGGGTTGGCATCGGGCTATGGTAGATCTCCTCCTAGCTCTCTGACCAGTAGCAGATGGTGTTGGCAGGGGGCAGAGGTCGACCCCGAGGCGTTTCTTTGTGGGGTGCCGCAGGGGTCGATCCTTTTGCCTCTCCTGTTCAACATCTATGTAAAGTCGCTGGGTGAGATCATCCATGGCTTTGGGGTGAAGTTCCATCAGTACACTGATGATACTCAGTAGTACAACTCCACCCCAGGTCACCCCAATGATGCCCTTGAAGTGATGACCCAGTACCTGGAGGTCGTGAAGGTCTGGATTGGGAGGAACAGGCTCAGACTCAACTCTTCCAAGACTGAGTGGCTGTGGCTTCCGCCGTCCCGACATAGTAAGTTGGTCCCATCACTGGCTATTGGGGGTGATACATTGACCCCCACAGAGAGGGCTCACAACTTGGGCATCCTCCTGGATGCACAGCTGTCCTTAGAAGAGCGTATGACAGCCGTGGCCAGGGGTTTATTTTATCAGGTTTGCCTGATATGCCAGTTGCGCCCCTTTCTGGATCGGGACTCTTTACACACGATCACTCAGGCTCTCGTCATTTCCCGCCTGGATTACTGTAATGCTCTCTACTTGCACTCGGAGACTGCAGTTGGTCCAGAAAGTGGCCGCACGGGGAATTATGGGGGTGACTCCCACATAACTCTTCTCCTGCGTGAGCTGCACTGGCTGCCGGTGGTCTTCTGGGTGTGCTTCAAGGTGCTAGTTACCATCTTAAAGCACTCCATGGCTTAGGACCTAGGTACCAACAGGATCGCCTGTTACCAGCAACTACCTCCCACCGGCCAATACGCTCCCACAGAGAAGGTCTCATCAGGGTGCCGTCGGCCAGACAATGTCGGCTGGTGACCCCCAGGGGTAGAGCCTTCTCTGTGGCAGCATCAACCCTTTGGAATGGGCTCCCCCCGGAGATACTCAGGATCATGGACCTCCATGCCCTTACAACCTACCAATTTGTTCAGACCGGGCTGTCCTATTTCCCCTTTTTATTTAAATTCAGATTTTTAATTGGTTATTGTCCTGAGGGTTTTAAACAAGTCTTAAAGTTTTAACATTTCACCAAATCATTTAATATTTTTAATTTGTTTTTTAACTTTTACAATTGATGTATCTTATCTGGCTGTTCACCGCCCTGTGTCCCTTGGGAGAAGGGCAGAATATTAATTAATTAATTAATTAATTAAATACATACATACATACATACATACATACATTCATCATGTTCTAAGATACATTTTTATGATTGGCATAGAATTTCATATAGGTGATCTTCAAGTTATACTATGGTGCTAAATAAACAACTACTGTAGATTGTAGGATATGAGCAGCAAGTTAATTGTCATGCGAATTAGAGAATAGGTAATATGTAATGGGAAAGAGGAGAAGATAATAGTGATATATCCCTAATAGGTAGATTAACAGTGTTGAGGAAGTTAGTTATTTAGGAGAGTGATGGCATGGGGAGAAAACTGTCTTTGTGTCTAGTTGTTTTGGTTTTCAATACTCTATAGTAATGTCCAGAAGGAAGAGGTTGTAACAGATTATGTCCAGAATGTGAGGAGTCTGTAGTTATTTTCTCAGGCCTCTTTCTGGCTTGTACAGTTTACAGGTCTTCAATAGAGGGTAGGTTTGTAGCAATTATTTTTTCTGCAGTTTTAATTATATGTCGAGGTCTGTGTCTGTCTCCTTTGGTTGCAGTGCCAAACTAGACAGTAATAGAGGTGCATATTATGGACTCAATGATTCCTTTGTAGAATTGAATCAGTAGCTCTTTGGGTAGCTTAACCTAGGCTTTCTGAGTTGTTCCAGGTATAACATTCTTTGTTGTGCTTCTTTGATGACATTTTTGATGTTAGTTGATCCCTTTAAATCTTGGGATATTATAGAACCTAGGAACTTGAAGGTCTCTACTATTGCTACTGTGTTATCTAGTATTGTAAGAGGTGATAGAATAGAAGAGCTTTTCCTAAAGCCAACTGTCATTTCTACAATTTTGAGTGAGTTCAGATAAAGATTGTTTTGGTTGTCAAATCTTAATTTCTTTAACAATACAGATCATATTGTTGAAACTCTTAGCAAAGTTTAGCTTGCTTCTGTTTCACTAGAATCTCCACACTAAATTTTTTTTTGAAGTCAGACTTGGGTTTCTCTTTGTCATTTATTAACATATCATTTCTTCAGGACGGGTACTGTTTTTCTTATAGTATTTTTGTTTTATTGGTCGTGGAGTTTGCTAGAGGTCTGCTTTGAATTAATCATGGGGGGAGACAGTGGTTGGTGGGGGTCTTCTGAGGGGCCACGGGGGGAGTGGGAAGGCAGCCCACAGCCCTCAATGAAATTTGGCTTGACACTGCTGCTCTAGATAGAAAATCTCATATTGCTATACTCAAATATAGACTTCTTCTAGCACATTAGATGAAACTAGTAATACTTTAATGGTTACATTTCAATGAAACTCTTTAAATAGTTATTACAACTATTCTAAATAGCTATCACAGCTATTACAATTATTCTGACAACATACTCATTGTAAATTAAGATATTATATTCGTAATGTAACGGCAATAATGATAAATTTCTATGCTACTTCTGTGGTTCCCTTCAACAGTTGAAAGGAACAAAAGTTTTCCATTTCTTTGATTGTTTCTTTTCTCTCTCCTGTTTCAGTTAAATTATACCTTTCTATTTGATTTCTATTTTTTCCCCTTTGTGCAGAGATATGCAATCAGCAGCATTTGTACAACAGTCCCTAAGTAAAATGTATCTAATAGCAGCTAAGGCTACAACTGGAAGCACAAGACTAAGAACTGGAACTGCATTCATGTTTTTTTACATCTGAAATATGAACAACCTAATTATGCATCAGGCAAATTAATATGTGCCATCCACAAAAGATATATAGAGGATATTTACACTGCACAAAGAAAAGGTAAGTAGTAGAGAGAATTCAGAGCAGCTATTCAAAAGAATAACTTTTTATTGGACTTCCGGTTGGCTCCGCAATGCCGAAAGATGGGCTCTCCAAGCCCGCCGGCTCCGAGATCGCGTTAGAACCGCCTGACAGCTCAAAAACAGCTGTGAGGTGGTGAAAATCTTTCCCTTCAGGTGAAGAGGGGAAAGTGAGAACCGGATCGAGGGTTGAGGTCCCCTGAAGCCCCTGGTTTTAATCAGGGGCTGGAAGGGTGGAGCTCCCCAGGGACAT
>JANHFO010005487.1:136177-150668 GCA_032468095.1 Pareas carinatus
CCCTTCTGCCCACCTTCTGGCCTGCCTTTCTGAACCTTCCCCTGCTGCCTTTGGCTGGACACTTGGGTTGCCGTGGTGATAGCCTGGGAGCAGAGCCACTCTGTCCCAGACGGTTTCCCAGGGTGACATGAGGAGCCCAGGAACCCACATCCCCCCCCCCCGAGCCATGGCTGGGAAGTGGCTCTTTTGTTCCTCCGAGGGCCCAAGGTTGTGATGGTTTCTCTGTCACCAGGACAGTGTCAGTCCCTGAACAGGATATGGCAACAGTGGGAAGAGGAAAAGAGTTGCTTCATTTGTTTGCAAGAGTGCCACACGTGTGTAAGAAAGCATGCGGTATGTGAATATGTATATATATATGTGGTGGAGAGAGAGAGAGAGGAAGAGTGCCAGAAAATGAGCTTGTAGCTGTAGGCATATGTATTTATATCTAGCAACCTATTTACTCTATCGAGAATCTGGAGAAAAAGCTTTCCTGCTGGGCATTGGTGCGCTGGAGTTCTAGCAGGATTGCATAAAGTTTTCTAGGCTGACGGCTACATTAGCTTTGAAATCCAAAAAGTGAACAGGACAGAGACCTTAAGCTGGGGTCATTTCAATTACATCGAGTTAGAATTAAAAGCGATTGTGATATTCCTCTGGTCATGTATTAAAACATTTTCCTCTTCTGGTACAGGAAATATTAGAATTCAGTAACAAATTTTGGAGGTCTCTTAGGTCTAGTCAAGCCTTGAGGGCTAGATTGGGCTCCTCTGTCTTGGAAACTTATGTCCATCGACAGTAATGGAGATCTTTCTCTCTCTGTCTTTTTCTCTCTCTCTCCATCCATTCTTCCTCTAAGATTTAATTCCTGGCAACGGCCTCAACAAGTTCCTGTGGTTTTCTTGACAATATTTTCAGAATTGGGTTGTCGCTGCTTTCTTCCTTGAGCTGAGAGAGAGTGGCTGACCAAAAGTCAGCCTGCTAGAGACCCAGAAAACATATATTCTCCCAATGTCTAGCTTAATGGCCTAACCACTACATCAAAGTGACTCTCATATATGACTTTAAGTAGTTCAAAGCATAAGCCAGTTCTGTAGAATAGAACCCTGGGTTTTGTCTCTAACTCTTTGCCTGTTTATGTGCTTCCTATATTCTTATCAAACTACCTCAGTGCTTTTAATGGAAGAAGTTTGCAAGATCCGAAGCTAAATACCCTTATCATTTCAAGATCGGATTAGTGCAAAGTGCTTTACCCAGAGTTCCCTTTCAGGATTACTTGGAAACTGCTGCTGCACACCTGGTGAAACCTAAGAACCACTTGAGCACAATAATAAGACTCTTGCAAGCACTGCATTCACTTCCAATTTCTTTTCTTTTCTTCTTTTCTTTTTTTTATTAATTAAATTTATCTCACCTTGCAAAGCCACTCTGGGTGGCCAATAGGTTTCTGAATACAGTTCAAAAGGAGGGGTGAGGCAGACAGCATCCCAGGAATAGGTTTTCTCAGTCGCTGTCCCTGCACAGGGGAACACCCTGTCTTGAGACTAAACCCTCACTCTAGTTATAAATAAAGATAAAATGCTCTTATTCTGTAAGTTTTGGAGCCTAGTGCTTTTCATTGTGTTGATTTTTAAGTTGTGGAGACTGGATTGTATTACAGTTTTTATGAAGTTTCCAGGGGTGGTTCTGGTTGGAGGTTTTACTCCTGTTTAATAATTGAAAATCACCCAGAGTCTTACGATGAGCATGGGGTACATGCATTGTAAGAAATAGCACTCATTTTACTACTTCTGATTGACGTCAGATAATCAAGTCAGAGAAAGCATCAGCTGTAGGCCCTAGTAGCCTTTCCCCCCTGGGTTTTAGAAAGCCTCTTGGAACTGTGGATGCTAATGCCATTTTTCTCAAGCAAGACTGTTTCTGTAGTGTGTTTGACGATGATAAGGGATGAGACAAGAGCCTTTGATTATCTAGGGGCTTTCACATTTCTACCTTGCCCTGACCTCTTCATTTGTTCCTTGGTTGTGTAAATTTACAATTGTTCCCCTGAGCTGTAAGACACATAAAACACGATTTCTAATTATGCAATTATTTAGAACAGCAAACCTTGTAGGTACACGTAGCTGCCATACGGCATCCCACATGCACGATCCCTTAGCCAAGCGATGACCGCTTTGTTTTGTTCTTTGTTTTCTTCAGGGGTGTTGCATCTGTCAAATAAGGGAGCTAATGAAATCTTGCCTCCTAGACCTCAATTTTCTTTTGCAAGTACCCCCCCCCCCCCGCAGATGAATTCAAGCGAAAAGGGGGCTGCACATCTGTTCCCCCCTCCAAAAAAATGAACCTCAAACTACCAACATCCCCTTTGCAAATTGATACACAAGGTCTACCTTGGCAGCAAAATGTTAGCACAAGTGAGACGTTTCAGAGCACTGTTTGTTTTCTCTTTGCACTTGTTAATTTAAGGCCCTCTGACAAACATTGCTGGATTTTAATTAAAATACCAGCACAAGAGACAAATGCTATCTCTTGAGGAGGCCATTGTTGCCATGTTAATATTTTCTTCTGTTTACTTTCCATGACTTTAGCTCTTGGAACTTGTATAATTATCAGGCTGTTCCCTTTTTACTTTGAGATCCCTCTTTTTCCAAAAAGAAAGTTGAGTTCAGATCTAACAATAAAAGTCAAGCTTTTTCAAAAGCGTATTGTGTAAAGTGTTCCAAAATGGAGCATAGGACAACGTCCATTGTATTGAACCAGGAAGTTTGAGGAGGAGTCCATAAGGGTTTATTTTTAGAACAGATTATTGCCATTGAAAGCAATAGTAAATATTAACCTAAAGCAGGCTATTGTATTATCTCTTGATTTATTCAGCATGATTTTTAAATGTGGTTGGTAGCTGTATTCTTTCCTTGGTGTGTCAAATTTGCCAGAAGTTAGTTTCAAATTTCCAGCAACTTTGTCTTCTGTTGCAAAATCCTTCATTATTCAATAAGAATGAATGAATGAATTTCCCCTGCTCAGAGAAGTGAAAGAGATGTAAAGATAGACTGATAGAAGAGTGCTGTTCTTTGGATCAAAAGATGCTTCAGATTAGATCTGGGCATGCATGCTTTGTCTGTTGGTGCCTCTTTAAAGGAGCCATATGACCCCAGAAGGAGAAAAAAACATTTGTTCTAAGGAGAAGAGGACAACCAGCAGCAAGATGGATGAACCCAGTTACATATACATACATACATACAGTATTCTTACACTAATACTCTTTGTTAGATGTAGTTAGTTATGCTAGATTTAATCTAGCCATGAATTGAATTTTCCCATTTGCGTTGGCAGTTTATGGCCATTTTATGATTTTGATTCCTGAGCTCAAGTCATCAGGATGACAACATATGGCAGTGTTTCTTTTTCGATTGAATTATTTTTTAATACTTTATGAAGGTCCCCAAATCTTCCATTTTCTCTCATTTGCATAGGTGTCCAATCCATGTTGTGCACAGGTTCTCCTTGTGGTCTGGGAGGGGAGTTCCATTCCCACCTCAGGATCATGGATAACAGGACCTTAATAAATACTTTATGCAGGTGTCAAAACGTGACCCCGCCATTTTGCATGTGCATAAAGTAGCAAAAAGCAAGGCAAAACCCACAACAAGGTGAAATGTGCACCTAACAACCATAGATATGCAAACCATGGGTGACGGCACCTGTAGAGAAACACCTGTAATTTCTGTTCTTCCAACATCAACAATAGTTCCTACCTTCTGTTAAAGGCTGTGTCTTTGAAATGAATGAACAAAGATTGCATCACATCAAAGCCAATCCCTTCAATCAATTCTGTTTTCAAAATATGGTTGACAGCTTATGGTGACGCTGAATGCTGTACCTGGTTGTGCTCTTACTTCTGTATTATGGAACCTCATGGGGCAGTCTATTTGAGGTTTTGCCAAGTAGTGCATAACTAAATAATATTCCATATAAAACAACAAAAACAAAGTTGTGTCAAGGAGGAGAGTTCTAATTTCCTCTCCGGTTGCTAGTTTTCTCTGTTCAAGGAACTTTTGCTTTCCATGTCCTCTTTCTTTGTCTCTGAGGTAGCGTTCAGACAACTGGTTCCTTGTTCCACTCCACCTTGGTACGGTTGATGAGAATGAACCTTCTCTGCAAAGCAATTATGGTTGTTATTTTTATAGATCTTGTTCTGTGCCCGTTGGGTACCTTATAATATTGATTTTGCTATATCAGTAAGAAAAATCACCACTTTCTCTCCTGCACGTTGCTTTTAGGGAGCATAGAAAGACCCTTTTGTTACTATAAAGATACTATTCACGTTACTTTTATTTTTGCACAGGATGAATTTGACAAGCTCCGCCCACTGTGCTACACCAACACAGACATCTTTTTGCTGTGCTTCAGTGTGGTGAGTCCTTCATCTTTCCAGAACGTGATCGAGAAATGGGTCCCTGAAATTCGATGCCACTGCCCCAAGGCCCCTATCATTCTCGTTGGGACCCAATCGGACCTCCGTGAAGACGTCAAAGTACTAATTGAGCTTGACAAATGCAAAGAGAAGCCTGTGGCAGAGGAGGCCGCAAGGCTCTGTGCCGAGGAAATAAAAGCCGCCTCTTACATCGAGTGCTCCGCTTTGACTCAGAAAAACCTCAAAGAAGTCTTTGATGCAGCCATTGTGGCTGGCATCCACTACTCGGATACTCAGCAGCAGCCAAAGAAATCCAAAAGCAGGACTCCAGACAAAATGAAAAACCTCTCTAAGTCCTGGTGGAAAAAATATTGTTGTTTTGTATAGTTTTCTTCTTCCCCGAAGGCCTTGGAAATGGCGGTCTGATCACCAAGGGTCATTTGAGGTGACCTTTCCTGAAAATCTCTCTATTCCGGAATGCACCGATAAGATCCACCACTGAACATGCTGCTAAAATGATATCTTTCCGAAGGAGATGGGGAAGAATGTGAGCTGAGAAGCTGAGGTTGACCAGACTGATGGCTTTCCCACTAGTGGTAGTCATCTTTTTCTTGAGGACTGCTGGCCTACACTTTGGTGGAACTGAAAGTTGAACCATGAATTCGTTGTATACAGGTGTAGGAAGGGCTAGAACCAAGGGTTCTCCTAAGAAGTCTGCACGGCGGCTGTGAGGACTACCACAGAGTCAAATTATTGTTTTCCAGGTGGATATCTAAAACTGTGCCTCTTAGAACATTGAGCTCGAAGCGGAGAATTTCCCTGTCTGCATTTTTAGTCTTGTAAGGCTTCAGGAATACTACAGCATATTTCTGAAATGTACATTTGTGTTGCTAAATTAGCAGAATCTGCACGTGAATCTGATATATTTTTTCTTAAAACGACATGCCTACTTCATGCACAGTGTGGGGATGTCATAACGAATAGAGGAGCTGTGCAAAATGGTATCTTCCTCATCTACGATTGACAGGTCCCTTTTACACCATGAAATGTGCATGCTTGTTGGCCTGGAAAAAGGGGACATCATATTTTGAATAGCAATGGGCTTCTTTTCTATTTATAGAGGATATATGACAGTTCGTTCAAAGATGCGTCAATATATGCAGAAATATGGTGCAAAATTTAGATATTGGTGATGTTGGTAATTCCCAATCTGATGCCAATCAATGCTATTCTGACTTACCATTGGTCAGTTGTAGTCTGTAATAGCATTAAGGGTTCTAAGCTGAGGAAAGCTTGTCTACATTCACATGGAAACCTTTTTCCATAAGATAATCTCAACTACTTTTTAGTCTTCTTTGCCGAGTCAGGTATCACAATACTGTGTCATTGAAACAATATTTGCTCCTGTAAGATAAACTGGAATGAGAAACTCTTACCTGTTCAACATTCTGGAAAGTGTTCAATATTTTTTTTTATTTTAAGTCGGGAAATTTTATCTAAGTAAATGTGTATAGTGTTGGGAATTGACTTTCATTCAAAAGATGCCAAATCTTTTACTGGCAATGTTCGTGTAGCAATAAATGATGGCAAATGGTGGTTTACCAGTGCTCACAACTACTTGGAGGACATGCTTTTGTACAAGTTTTATTTGGTCTTCCATGTTTGAATAAACCGAACCCGCCACATATTTTGGGGGCTTGAGTGAGTTTTTAGGACCATGCAAAGAAAAACAAATGCAAAACAGCCTTTACTTGCAATAGATTAAACTAAACTGTTTCTGAACTGTTGTAGATTTATCATGTAATTGCACATCTGTTTTGGAGATTTCTGTTCTAATTACGTACAAAGATTAATGTTAAACTATAATTGGGCTACTTTAATTGCTTGATTTTTCTGTCTAATTTTCCTTCCTTGCTTTTGATGTAGCCCTTTGCATTTATAATATGATCAACCTATGTCGGAACTTAAGTAATAATTCTTTATCATTCCTGAATCAGTCTTTGATTTCAAGTGTTCTTCCTCCATGTGGTTCTTTTTTATGTGGATAGATATATTCATGTGCTAGGGTGAAATATCCCAAGTATTAACTTTCATTTTTAAAATAACTGCATTTCACTATAAAGTCCGAATGTGGAAATTCTTATTTTTAAAAGGAGATGTTTAAAGACTAGTAACAAAACTTTATTGCTGATCTATGTTGGGATGGATCAAAACTTTTTGTCCCCCCCAAAATCACACTACAGGTTCATTAGCACACCATGGCTGGTGCCAACCATAGCCTAGCATTAAATGAGTCATTGGCTTCTCTCCCTGCTACAAATCACCAGCAATTTATTTTGCATCACCTGTATTATACAAAATTAATATGATGGCTACCTCATATCAGATGCCAGAGAGAGAATCAAGACTAAAACAGGACTATGGAGACTGGATCATAATCCAGCAAAAATTGTGCATCACACTAAACAACTGTTTTTTTTATAAATGTCAGGATAGCAATTTGTCTTCTGTTATCTTCTACACTTATATTACCACTATACAGATTCTCTTCTGCTGCAATGTGGTTTTGTTTATTTGGGACTTCATATGATACATGATCAGCCATTTGGCTAAGAGTTTTGTATGAACTAGGCCATTTGAACTTGTTTAACAAGCCACATTAAAAGTTGTTTTAACAAACTATATTTTGATTTAGCATGCTGTCTGAAATGCAGCATTACAGTCAGAGACCCATACCAAATGAGTATTCTATGCATTTGATTAAAGTGGGGGCAATTGACACATTGAATAGTTTTTAATCCCTGGGTTTCTTCGTGATTATGCTGCACAGAAAACTCAGCATGGTTACCCTACTTATAGGATTGCTAACGTCTTTCCACTAAGTGTACTTGCATTGGTTTCAGAGGAACGGTAGATAATTGAAGATACAAAACCGATGCTTTGATTTCCTCCTGATAGATAAATGTTGGTACTTTCACATTATTGTGTCTGAATTGGCCTCAATGGTGTCCATAATTATAACCTGGAAAGCCCAATGAATAAAACTGAAATGAGAGCCCTGTGGATGACTACCAAAGCTGTCTTATGTCTTGCATGTAAAAAATGCCAGTAGGATGCCAGGTTGGAAAATTCCCAGTTACCTGATGGTCCAGATGTTGAAAACTTTTGCTATCTAGGAATCCATTTTAATCTTAACGGTGGGGTGAGTAGCTGTCTAAGAAATTTGCTAAAGATCGTGAGGTTTTCAAAAAACAAATTGATCAGGATATGCCTCTTATGGTAAAGTCATGACTTTGACTCTTTGAATGGAAAAATAATTAGGTGCATAAAGCAATCACTTGTACAAATGTGTAAATTATTAAAAAGAAAAAAG
This sequence comes from Pareas carinatus, assembly GCA_032468095.1. NCBI lineage: Eukaryota > Metazoa > Chordata > Lepidosauria > Squamata > Pareidae > Pareas > Pareas carinatus. The sequence goes on from JANHFO010005487.1 coordinate 143,944, forward strand.
CAGGGCAAGGAATTCCTTTCGGGTGGCTCTTCACTGCTAATATCACTCAGACTTTGAACCTTCTCTGCTCCATTTGTGCTAGGCAAGAGCCTGGCCGACCTTTTACCTGCCAGCGGTGTTGGATTATAACCATCAGCATCCACAGTGGCTGGGGAGGCTCTGAGTCATAGTCTAATGTTCTCTGAAGGGCACAGACTGAGGAAGCTGCTTCGCAATATACTCTTTTCATTCATTGATGTGCATGCAGTAGAAGAAAAAATAGACGTGTGATCATCTTTATGGATAATAAGTGAAAGACAGCAGGGATACCTCTTGGTGTGACCAAGTGTGGCTAAGGAGCATTTCTCTGGACCCACAAGGCTCCCTGTCCTGTGTCACATCAACTGGTTAGTGGTGGTTGTTTTTTAATGGGAAACTGGCACGTTGCAAAGGAAAGTACTAACCTTTGGCACTCGATATTTGGAACATTCTCTTTGGAGACTACAGACATTGTTCAGAAATAAAGATGATAGCTGGCTGTAGCGCAGGACATGACTCTGCCTGTGAAAAAAAGTTTTTTAAAAGGGAGCTGGGCAGGATAAAAGAAAATGCTATTGCCTCTTCTTTCCTATCCCCTACTTCCTGGTCCTAGTTTGACACAAATTCACTCCAATGTAAAAGAAAAACAAATAGATTCTTCCAGAGGAAAGTAGAATTTTTGAAGAACTCCGTTTTAATCCCAAGTATGTGTAGCCTAGAATGCACGTAAGCTATTTTACAGTTTCTAATGTAAAGTAGTTTTCTGTTTGTTTGTTTTTTAAAATTAGATTTTGCCCTTCTGCTTTTATAACTGATATGAAAGCAGATAAAATATGGATGGTTTTAGAATGAAAACTTCCCTTTTGGCTACTAAGATGTGGGAACAGCAAAGAAAATAGGTGCTTTCCATAAGTGAACGGCTAATTAACTTTATGTAACCCACTAAAGATTGCTTTGTTTAAAGAAAGCATGTAACTTGTAATAAATATTTTGTTTCAGTACAAACAAATGCAGTATTTTCGGAGTACTGCAGATGCCAATATACTGCAGGCTGCATACATTTTTATAGATTTTGGGTGGGGTTGGGTTTTTTTAGACTCTTACTAGAATATTTTTCTATTGTTTATTATCTACTGTGCCTTATGAAAAGGCTTTTCAAAAGTGTAGTGCGTGTTGAAAAATGAGCATTCCAGAAGAACAATATAAACCAATTCTCCATCCTGAAATAAATCTGGAACCCTGAGCTTAGAGCTTGCTGGTGTTTCTTGTTCAGTTTACAATCTCTGACAGGTAAGACTTCTTGGATACCTTGAGAGAAGATTTTTCATCCAAAGAGAAGCATTTCAAGGCTGCTGTCTGTCATTATGACTTAAGTTCCATATGTTCTTTTCTCTCTCTCAACATTCTAAAATATATCCCTGTGATTTCACTGTAGCAAAGATGTATGGAGACCCAGAAGACCATTTTTGGCTTGATCCACTGCTGGAATTCCTGACTTGATGTGGTTCATCAGACTTTGAATGCAATCTCAATAATGGGAAGACAAATCTTAGCTCATTGCTGAACTAAACGTTACCCTTGGGAAATAATCTTTTAAACCAGGAAAATGAAGAATCTTCATTGCTACGCAAGAGGCAATCCCATCTGTTGAGTGTTTGAAGCACTGACAGTCTAGTTCTATACCTGATTAATCAAAAATAAGTAAATGTACATTGAATTTTAACCTAAACTTTTAACCTAAACTGCACCAGTCAGATTCTTTTTTGTGATAATTCTGACCAAACTGCTTTTCTTTCAGGAACAGCAGGTTAGGCTTTCTCTTTCCATGTATATACTATATTTATGAAAGAAGATAGAAAAAATTTACAGTAGAGCCAAAAAAAATCCAGCTTATGTTTGATAGAACTTCTTAAAGTATTTCTGTGATGTGCTGTGGGTGCCCTTCTAGCAGTACTGAGTGTTTTTCCCCCCTCCTGTATTGTAATACAGTAGCTTGAATTTGGGGAAAGTTCAAATTCTTCTATTCTGGAATACATTAGTACTGATATAGCTTGGCAAGAGAGTAGAAAGAGAGATACAGGGCTACACAAAAAGCAATGTATTTTAGGACTATGCAATAACCCATTTTTATACAACTACTGAGCTACTTAAAATGTTTCAACTATTCAAAACAAAAATATCTATGAAGGTTTTGCATATGTTGATCTTGCACCAGAAAAATAAACCCATCTAGCAATATGCTATAGATTAGCCTTTCTTAATCCGACACTCTTCACATGTGCTTGGAATTGTCAGGGTAGTCTGGAGAGTGTTCTAGGTAAACAGATGTTTGTCCCCAAATTTTGTTAATGTACCAGAATGCATGCAGCACAGAGTCCAAGGGATGTGTGTGGGATATATAAAAAGTCAACATGGTGGCTATGGCTGCAGTATTATTTTTTACACATGTAAAAAGGGTAGGTTTTGATAACTGCAATATCTGCTTTTATTTGCATTCTGGAAACTAAGCCAAAGGAGAGGTCCCTATCACGTCAAAATTACATTTTTGTGTTTAAAAATAAAACGAACAGTTCTATTAAAAACCAGATGTGATAATCGGATGACTGAGAGCCTATAAACAGTCTGAATCCTGGGAAGATGGAGATCTTTTGCATGGTTGGTACCCAGGTATAGGAACTGGGTGGATGTGACTTGCACTCTCTGTATGTGGTTGGAAGGTGCTCCAAGAATCACTAATGAAACTAAGTTCCAAGCATCCTCTTGTGCCCTTGAGTTATTGTTTCAATTCCACTCTTTCCTGGGAATTGTGTTTATGCATTGGTGACTCCCTGTTTTGATTATTGTAATGTTCTCTGCCTTTGATGAAGCCACAGCTGGTGGAGAAGGAGGTGATCATTTTGTGAAATGGGACAGCTGGTTGTGCATTTGTTTTGCTGAAGCAACTGCACCGATCCGGCAGCTGAGTCAGGTTCAAAGATTTGCTTATGATTATAAATCCTTAAAACAACTTGGGATCTGAATGTCCAACAGACTGGATATTCATTACAAACATGACTGACCATTAAGATCATCAGAAAGTCTTCTTCACTCAGGCTTACTCTTGATGGTTCAGTTTTTTTTCTTTTTTAAAAAAAACCTGAGTATGTTTTTTAAATTATTTCATAAAATGAATCCAAAAGGGGGGAAATTGTGATAATGAATAGTTCAAGGTAAGCACATTTCTCACATATAAAATGTAATCCTCAGTAGATTTATCTTCCAGTAAAGAAAGTTTTGCCATTTGATTTTTGGGATATGACTTAGGCAGTTCTCATTCTTGGAACATTTTCAGACACACATGTGTCTTAGAAGCAAGCCTGACTTTCTCCAATTTATGTAGATAGGCATCTGGTGTGATTTTATGACTGCTTTTTTCACATCTGTTTAAGAAGGAAAGTGGAAAACAGCATATCTTCAAGACAACTACAAAATAGTTAAGATTGTATACTTTCCTCTTCATTAAGCAAAGTCTGGGGGAAGCCAGGTTCCTTTAACGACTGCATGATTCCCTTCACAGGTGCAGTGTTTCACTTAACAACTGTGGCAAAAAATGCTGCAAAATTGGACAGAACCTGACTATCAACCATCTTGCTCGACAGTGGGAAATTCTGGTCCCAATTGCAATTGCAATTCAAAGACTATCTGTAAAATATTATTTTGTATCTGATGCCTCTGGAAGTAGGAGAAAATGAGATGTGCCAAGGACAGGCTTGGAAGAGAAATTAGAATATAAAGAGTAAGACAGCTTGCCATAATTTGACCACTTCTGGGTGCAGTGGACTAAAACTCCCTAGCCCCGTTCGGCAGCATAACCTATATTTGGTTAGGGTAAGTTTTATCTCTTTCACACACACAAACATGCAAGTCACACATACATGTACACACCCATTTACCCACGGAGAAATTAAAAACAGTATGACAATTACTTTTGGGCTTGAAAGCATATGCTTCCTAGATTATTCTACAACCTTAGGTCCTACTACAAACCTACCTACCTATCCACTACCTATCAACTTATTCACCCATCCACCTTCCTTCCTTCCTGTCTAATTTAACAGCCACCTATCTTCTTTTTTTCCTCCATTGTTGTAATTGCTCTCTATACTGCCCTATCTTCACTGAGAAAAACGAAGATAGCTTTTGTTTCCAATGGCCTGACATCTTGAAAAGGTAAAAGTAATTGCATATTTTCCCTCAGGAGATATCTTTTTAAAGGAGAATATTTGTAGCTGAGGGTTGAAATGAGAGGTTCTTGGTTGTTTACTTGAAGATGTTTCATTACCCAAACGATGGCGCACAGATGCTCACGTGGTTAGGACACTGGGTTGAAGGTTAGCAAGCATGCGTTTGAGATCCGAGTGGCGGGGTGAACTCCTATCCAATTTCTGTCCAGGAAGTGAAAGCAGCCCACAAATGGGCATTCCCTGGAAACGGCGATGTCATGGTTAACCCTTTCAATCCAGAAGCGCCTTGATGCTTCTGATACAAGTGTGATGCGATTATCCAAACTTGGTAACATTAATGCGTAATCAACTGTGCAGAACATACTTATTATGCAGACACAGAGAGCACTAAGAACCCCTCAGATATGTTTATTTTTAAATGTGGAAATAGTTTTCCTGTTAAAAAGAAAGAGAAGCAAGTTGTACTATGGATTATGTCCTATTGCTTAGTAATTGTAAGAAAATTGTTACAGTGTGTTCCTTTTACGGTTGATTTAGAATAATGTTTAATGTGTTTCCATGTTATTTTTTTGTACTAATGTCAATCTGAGCTCATATTGGTGGGGAAAAAGGCAATGTATTAGTTCATAAAACTAAAAATGAAGAAGAAAAATAGCTATATAAAACGGTGGAATTCTTGGTATTCTCTGACCTTGGTTTTAGGAGCCGTGGTGGTGCAGTGGTTGAAATGCAATATTGCAGACTTCTGGTTCTGGTTCTTGTTGAGGGAGGACACGGCAGCTGGGGCTCCGGCTGCTGAGGCTTCTTTTTTTCTCACATATTGGAGACCCTAAGAGGTCCATAGTCACCCTGTGGAAGCGATGGAAGAAGGAGGCTGTTCAAGAACGTGTGCCAGGCGGCGGTCGGCACGGAAGACTAACTATTACTCCTTTTCTCCAAGTGAGAGAAAAGGCCCATGTAAACACCATTAAGGCAGGAACCGTGGACAAAGAAACAAACATCAAAATGGAAGCAAGATTAACAACAGCAACCAACCGGGTGAGCAAAAAAGCACTTTCCACAATGACTTTGTGAAGGGGGGGGAAATCAAAACTACAAGAATAAACAAATATATTCCTGAAAAAATTAAAATAAGGGTGACTGAATATGCAAGGGAAAGTAATAACTCTTAAGGAAGATGGAAGCAGATCTGGGAGGTGGGGTGTACTCTGAGGAATGCCAAGTAATTTAGAGATTTTTTAAAAAAGGAAAGTTTTGAATTGGGAGAAAAAAACTTTAAGAAATCATTGGTATTGTTTAAATTTTAAAAATGGAAAAGATTAAAGAAGAAAAACGAAAACTGAGATGGGTAAGAAATGAGACAATATTATCAACGGCCAAGAAAAAAAAGGGACTAAAGAACTCTTCCAAAAAGCTGGAAAAAGAACTTTATTATATAAAATAAAACATCAAAGAATACAAATTTAGATGCAATGGTGTGGAGAAAAAAGTTGAAAAAACTCAAAATAAACTTTATTCAAAAAAGTGTGGAGGAAAAAGGGTTGGAGGATGAAGAACAGAGGAATGCGTGACAGAAGAAGTGGGAAATTACAAAATATAACAGTGTAAGAATAACAGTTATTTAGACAGGGATAGGTTAGAAAATATAAGTATGAATGAAATATCTCTAAAATAGAAGATTGGAAGATATTGGTAAGAAGATAGAAAGTAGAGAAGAATATAGATATAGAAATACAGAATCTATTAAGATATAAAATTAGTAAAATAAAGGTAGAATTAGTTAGAAGGAAGAAAAAGGTTAAAATAATTGGTGATAAGAAAAATATAAGGTTATCAAAGTTGAAAATGAAATTTGAAATATTAATTTTTGTGTCAATTTTGTGTTGAATCAAGAAGATATAAATTTAGCCCATTTGGAGCCTTGAAGTAAATATTTCCATATTATTAGAATTGAGAAAAGTACAAAAATTATTCTGTAATGGTTGATGTATACTTTAAATGGAATGTATTAAATTCTGAAATTATATAAATAACGGGAAAGAAATGATGTTAATTAGTTGAAATTAGGCAGATTGATATGGGTTGTGAATTTAGGTATAAAAGAATGCATGGGGCAATCAAATGTATGTTGAAATTAGAACTATTGATATATGTTTCGAGTTGGAATAAAAAAGAGCCCTAAACTGGTAGAGTGGAAAAGGTAAAAAAGGAATTAAAATAGTAATTTGTAAGTGTTATGAGCATTCCAAAGGGAAATTAATTAAATATAAGGTCAGAGTTGAAAGAGAAATTTAAAATAGTAACTTTTGTGTTGATTTTGTGTTGAATCAAGAAACAGAATGCAGCTGCGCAGGGGATTATGGGAGCCAGGGGCCGTGCCGATGTAGCCCCCCTCCTGCGCAAACTGCACTGGCTGCCTGTGGCCTTCCGGGTGCGCTTCAAGGTTTTGGTGATGACCTTTAAAGCGCTCCATGGCATCGGACC
>JANHFO010005487.1:156248-173068 GCA_032468095.1 Pareas carinatus
AAAATTATTATTATTATTATTATTATTATTATTATTATTATTTATACCCTTAAAATGCTGTATGGGAGGAACAGGATATGATTTTTGCAAAGTGCACTTAATACATAGAAACAATTCAAAACATCACAAATTTATTTTTATTTATTTTATTTTTCATATACAAGACTGCTCTATGGCCAGGTTTTGAGTTTTATGCGTAACCATCTATTGATGGCTGAAGAAATCAAGGAAATCATTCCAAATAAGTGGTTAAGTGTTGAATTCAGAAAAAGAGAGAAAGAAATGAGCCATATTGGTATAATAATTATACCACCTAAAATCTGAGCAGGCTCTTGAATTCTCCGCCTCATTCCTGGGAACCCATTTTAGGTTATTTTATTTCCAGAATGTCAGAATTGCCTCTCCTCACTCCATCATACCAATTTCATGAGGTCTAAAAATATTAACAATATGGTAACTTTTAGACCAGTTGCTGGTCACATGCATGTAAAACAAGCTTGTTTATGAAAAACAAATCAATCCCTGGTTCAACTAGCCCATAAACTCCTGATTTCCTATAGTTTATTTAATAAACCATAATTAGCTTATTTGCACATGCAGAACTCTAAACCATGGTTTACAAAGCACAGTTAACATGTGCAATATGCCAGGCCAGAAAGAGATTAGTTTTGTTGTGTTTGGGGAAAGAAGAAGTAATTTATTAGTTGCTGGTAGAGTTGCTACACATGGGGCAATTTGCCTAGGAAAGAAATACTCTACCAATGAGCTGTGTTTTTTCTTAGGAAGAAAAAGAAGCAGTTAAAAAGAAGAGAAGCAACCAGGAACAAAACAGTAAGGAGGTGTAATAGAGAGAGGAACACACCCTCCAAACACTAAGTAGCAAGGTAAATTTAGCAACTGCATGACAAAGTTAAGGAATAGCTTATATAGGAACTGAATAGAATGGATTGGTTATATGCAATCAGGGCAGTGCTGACTCTTAGTGACCACATCGATAGATCGTCTCCAGGACGATTTGTTGCCAGCCTGGAACATAATTGAGCTAAATTGAGTTCCTTTCCCTGGTGGTCTTCTTTTTCTCTTTCCTTCCACCTTTCTCAGTATTATAAGGATGTATAGGACAGGAGCTATTTTTAGGTGAGACATTCCTGAAATAAAAGTAAATAAATGAAACTTATCAACAATAAGAAGTACAAAGACCAAAAGCCATAAGAAAGAAGGTACCTTCTATTTTGTTGCCTAAAATGTCACATTTATGATCGTAGGTTTATGCTTGGTGAAGTGGGCTCCTGGCTCTCAATAAAATTCATTGCTTTGAAACTAAGGAAGTGAAGTTGGAGTTGCTTAGAGAGCCAGAGAGTTATATAGAGGAGATCTTCTGCAATGTGACAGCCTTATTTTCTCCCAGAAGGACAACTCTCTGGGTAACAAAAGACAAGGGACTTGAGGAAGGATTCCTTCTATAACTATTTCCCCAAAATTTTACTTATTACCAATATTCATCTGTAAAACATTGCCATTTATAAACAAATTGTGTGGCACTTCAAGTGGCATTCAGGGGCACCAAACTTTGGGAAGTTGATTATACCAGAGTTTTTCGACCTGTATTCTGGGAATCCCTTGGGGTCTGCGGCACGTTGCCAGGGGATCCACAGAGAGGTCAAGAAAAATTAGGAAAAAGTGATATGCATGAATTGTTGATTAGTAACTAGTTGAATTTGTGGGAATGGGATCTGCCATGTAGCAACCACATGTTTTGGGGTCTGCAGCTTGAAAAAGGTTAAAAATCTCTGGATTATACCACCAGTATACATGAGGGGGGGGGGAAACAGAACTTTGAAAAGAGTGGGGACAAAGGCAAGCTCATTTGAGAGATGGCATGAAGGTGCTCCTTGTTTGCAAAACTCTAAATTAACTATAGAGTGTACAGGATTAGTAGTCTAGCATTTTTATGTGGTTTTTTTTTAGCTCTTTATGTGATCTTCTGTATTCTGATGTTTAAATAGTGCTCCCTGTAATTTTGAACAATTGTATTCATGGTTATGTCTTGTTCTCCACTTTGACTGGAAACAGGTTTCCTCAGCCTCTTCAACTCATCTTGCAAATGGAGAGTCTGTTTGTGTTTCATTTATTTGTAATTGAAAGTGATGTTTGGTCCCCTTTGTCTGCTTTTGTTGCTGTCGGCATGCATTTCTTGCTTGCCCTAGCCTTTCAGTAATGATAGTCCCGACACGCTGACTTTTCCCCTTCTTCAAAATGAATCACATATGGATGTGCCCACCCACCCCTCATCGAATTGCAGCAATCAACGAATCCAAAGTTTAAAAAAACAAGTCTGACTTTTGCTGACAGTGATAAACAATAGAAAGAGATAGCCAAGAGGTGAAGCCTGATACTTTGCCACAGCAACACACGCTGATAAGAAGGCACCAAATGGTTATGCAGAAGAGCTCGAGTGACTGACAGTCTTTGAGGGGAAGGGATGTTTCAGGGCTCTAATTGACAAAGAATCCTGACCATTTCCAAAAGACTTTGAAGTAGCTTTGGATTATCTTCTCCTGGAGATAACTGATGACAAAGAGAAGGACGAGGGCTTTTCCCTGAAAATGGTTATTCCTTTATCCAGCTTGCTTAACTGGAAATGCCAGACAAAACAAGGCCCAGATGTGTGACCCACAAAAGGAGGCACAGGAAATGTTAGGAGAAGGAAAGTGAAGTAATGCACACAGCATCATATATCCAGACCTCCCATATCTGTTGCTGTGTTGGCTTCCCAAAGTAAAGAACGGGAATGAACTGAGCTGTGGTTGTAGGGCTGACTTACTGCTTTCTTCCCTTCTCTCTGTTTTACCCTTGGGTATATATAAACAAGTCCAGAATTGCTTGCCATTTCAAGTTAAAGGCCCCTCTGTGAAGATACAGGCCAGACTTCCTAGCCTGGGAATTCTACCCCAGTGTATTTGGAGGGCACAAAATTGAAAAAAGGTTGACGTCATTTTCACCACCCACACATTGGGCTCACTATTTCCCCCTACTATCCTTTCTGGATTTGGCTCCAGGGAAGCAGAGAAATCCTGTGTACCTGCATACCTAGCAGATTTGCATTATTTCTTTTATCTTTAGGTTTGTACCTGTAAAATAAAGCTTAGCTGCAGATTTGCTGGCTATCTCAACCTTTGGGGGAACAAAATATTTGTGGAAAGGTGCATGCAGGTATGTGATTGTGTGTCGTTGTTATGCTGTGCAGTATTATTCTGCTCAGAGTCAGTGTTGCAGGGCTTAGAGTTTCCCAAGCAATACACTCAGATTAGCATTTCTACCTGAAAGGACACCCAACTGATTCACAGGCTTGCAGCCAACAGGAACTAGCATCCTAAGTGGGTATATGAAGAGGAAACTCCAATAAATAGAACTATCAAACGGATATTGTCCACTTAAGGGAGACCAGGTAAGCTCCTGATTTGGTATCTGTCCACTAGACAGAGTCTAGTCCTCAATGCTAGCTCAAAATTTTACAAAACAAGTGGGGGAAATGAGAAAGGATCAGAAATACATCCTGAACATTTTGGGTTTTATTGTTTAGACCAGATGCAGTGCCAAATTTTAACAAGCCCCAAGGAAAAGTAAATAAATGCTGGAAACACAGCTCTGGCTTTTTAATTTCCCCACCATTAGATGCTTTGCTTAAACAATTGGCTGTTCTCCCTCCTTTATGGTTACAACTGATGAAGATTAGATTCTGGGGGTCATTCTTGGCCACAAGCAGCCTCATTAGCTAAGTAAAAGGCTTATTTATTAGCAATTCAGTAATTGTGGAGGCGCGAGCCAAGACTTCTGCAAGAAACCAGTTGGATGACGAAGCCTGTTTCCATCATTTTCTACTGGCTTCCTTTTTTAAAACGTTTGTTGGGTGGGCTCATTTATGCAACCAGGTAAGCTGAGCTGAAATTAATTGAAGACGCTCCAGGCAAATTTGAGCTGCTTTCCCTATGTGGCAAAATCCTAACCCCAGAAGTGCAGAGGCCCATGCCATTCTGGGTCTAACATGTCATCTCAAATATAGAGTAGTGATGAAGAGGCCAAATATGGCCCTATGGGTGAATGTAGGTAGTCTTCAATTTACAACAGTCCCTTTAGGGATCATTCGAAGTTACAACGGCAGTGAAAAAAGTGATTTACGACAGTTTTTCACACTTATGACCGTTGCAGCATCCCATTGTCATGGGATTAGCATTCAGATACTTATGATGGTGGCTGTGTCCTGGGGGATCATGTGACCACTTTTTGCAAATTTCTGACAAGCAGTCAATTGGGAAGCCATTAACAACCCTGTTCCTAACTTAACAAGTGCAGTGATTCACTTAACAAGCGTGGCAAGAAAAGTCGCAAAAATGAGACAAAATACGCTTCACAAATTTCTCACTTAGCAACATGAATTTTGGGCTTAATTGTAGTCATAAGGCAAGACTACCTATATATGCTCTTGCTGGATGTTTTCAGTTCAGCTAAGGCTAGCTCAGGGGGAGACAGAACATGTGACTCTGTAGATGTCCAATCTTTACAATTGCTATAATTGTAAATAATCTGGGTTGCCCATAGCTCATATCAATGGAAGTATGTTTACGGTTCCCCTCTCAATATTTGTCAGCCTTGTGAGGTGGAAGACGAGAAGCACATCTAGATGTACAAACTCTGTTTTGAGGTTTCGTTAACAGAATCTTGAAAGCCTGAAAGTACACCTCCCCCCTCTCTCCCCTCATATTTACAATCCAGGAAACTAGGAGGACCTTTCTGAGATGTTTGCCATGTCCCCCGTTCCTTATGAGGAATCAGCTGTGGTTGTCTGACCCTAGTCTAGTCTGAAGCTTTTCTTCCTGTCTCCCAAAGTCATTTCCACATACCATTACAATATATTTGTTACAGAGGTAATATGAACCTATCTGTGTAACACAGAACTATGCAGTTAAACAACTGCACCCTGACCTGTGGGCTAATTCATTGTCATTTCCTAGCTGGTAAGATGTGGCAAGCTGGTGAGAAGGGAATATGCTGGTGAGAAGTATTTTCTAGATTGGACATCCTAATCTGCATAAAATTGCATGAGCATGTTTGAAATAAAACTGGAGCTTGGTTACATTAGTGGCAATCTGAAAAAAAATGTAGTTAAACTAATATAACTAGTACTGCCTTTACCATAGTAGCACATGTTAGATGTGACACAAATGGATATTGCAAACTGGTAAACCTAGTTGACATCACTATATTACTAAAAAGCATTATGCAAAAACCTTGATTGACCCAAAACTATGAGTAGCAGATGAGGATTCAATATCTGTAGGCTTATCTGGTAATGATCATGCCATATATAAGAGAACAGCTTGGATGTAAGAGGACTAACTAGTAAATCACATGAATTGATGAATGGACTAAATTAAAGAAAAACAGATATCTTGTATATCTATTAAGTTAAGAGAAAGGGTATAAAAATGCTGAGGGAAGGTGGCTTGATGTTGTGAAGTTGATGAATATATGTAGGGAAGTAGATGCAATTATGGGTGCAATTATAAATAAAAAAACCTAAATATCAGAATCATAGAACCATAGGATCACAAAGGCTTTTAGACGTTTTCTAGTCTTCCTCTTTTTCCAGGGCAGGAATCCTTAAACTATCCTCAACACATGCCTGCCCAGCTAGCAATCTGAATTCATGCAAAGTGTTCACTCACACTTCATCACCTATTAGGTTCTGCATTTCTATTCTGCCTCACACGGTGCAGCTTCTAACAGGCTGAGCCACTTTTTCATTTTGCAAAAAGACAAATGGGAATTAAGCTGTTCAGCTTCTCTCTGTTGTCCATCACCATTATTGCCATCTTCACCAACCAAGTGACATTTCCTTGACCTTCCTCTTGTTCTGTATATCGTCAAAGAATCCTTTTGTTGTTGTTTTGGAAATTCATTGCCAGCCTCAGCAAATTTTGAATACATGGATTTCATCCGTGACTATTTACCAGTAATTCTGCTTTTGTTACTTGCTCTACTTTCCATCTTTAAACTTTGCATTTTTGTTTTTTAATTTATCAGAGAGTTCTTCATGCAATCATGCTGACCTCATTAGCTGTCTCACATGTTTCTTTCTCTTTGTTATAACTCGAATTTGGCTCTTGATTATCTATTTCCCAGAATCTTCCAACCCATCTGTTTTTCTTTTCTGATCTGATGTTCACTCATGGCATCTTTCCTACTTCTTCCCTTGAGTTATTGAGGTCAGCTGTCTTGAAATCTAGAGCACTACTCTGGCTACCTTCTTCCTGCCTGCAATATTGTGAATTGTAGGATTATATGGTTACTGTCCCCTGAGGTTCCTGCTAATTCAAATTCTACTTCCTGAATCTTTTATCTTGTTAAAAATATGTAACATCCAGTGTAACTGATCCTCTAGTTCCTTGCTCAACCATTGATAGTGAAGTTGCCTGCAAGGCATTTGAAGAACCTGTTAGATTTCCCTACATGCCACAGAATCTGACTTTTATTTGATATTGGGGTAGTTGAAATTACCATTACCTCATGGTATGTTTCCTGGACAACTCAGCCCTTTGATTTGTGAAAATCTCATCTGCATCGTCTCTTGATTGGATAGCCTGAAACACACACACACACACACAGGAACATTCACCCTTGGTATCATGAATTTCTATTCAGATATGATCATTTATGTATAATGCAATCTCCTCTCTTCTGTTGTGTCTGTTCATTTGAATAAACTATATACTTTCAATAGTATATTCATATCATAAGTTTCATCCCACCAGATTTCAGTAATACCAACAATATCGTACTAGCTTCATGTTTTCCCTGCTTGTTCCTTGTATTCTGAACATTGGTGAGGGCGTCTGAGTTCTTTAGTACTGTAGTTCGTGGATCTGCCTGCTGCTTTTTATTTTGAAGGAAATCTGAGTTTTCCTCCTTGGTTTTCTTGGTCTTCCAAGTTACAGCTGCTAATCCTCCTCCCCCAGGGTTCTTGTTTTCTTTGCAGTAGTCTCTTTCTGCAAGTGTCCTTCTGCCTTCTTCAGAAATTCAACATCTTTCCCAATGGTCTCAACTTGAACAGTTGTGCCTCCAGATCTTCCAGTTTCTCCTCCAGGAATGCAATGAACGTGCACTTTGTGCAGGTGTAGTTGGAATTGCCCTTAGGGTGCAGATCTTGCAGATAAGTGTAGTACTATTTCTCTTTGTCAATGTCTGCTGAACTCCAAGCAACTCCTTCCTTTGCTCACTTTCTTATCTAGAAGGAAAAGGGGAAAAGCTAATTGATTTATATTTCAAATGTAATTAGGTTTGTGAGCAGCTACTTGAACTAATGAGATGAAATCCAACTTCTCTGCTACTCCTAGTGACCTTCCATTCACTTTCCAGTATACCGGAAGGGGTATGCAAATTATCTCAAGGTAATGTCAAAAAGTATAAATTATGAACAAGGAACTGTACTCAAAGAGGCAGAGAAAATTTGGAGCAATTTTAATGGGATATTGTTTAATAATGAAAGCAAAGAAGGCTAAACAAGGAAGTGAATGGCATTAAAAATAAAAGTGATGAAATCATTTGGAATGTAACTTGAGATGAGAAATGTAGGAAGAAATTTGGACACTGATCTTATAAATAAGTGTCCAATGGAAAGAAACACATAAATAGACCACCCTGAGACCAAGAAGGAACTCCTCAGAAGATCTATGAAGCTGGCTGTGGAAGTGCAGCATTTAGCTGCAGACGAGCTGAGAAGCAAAAATGAAAGCAGTTTGAAAGTCAAACCGCAAAAGAGGCATGACATTGACAAATAGTCACCTGGGTGAGTTTTAAAATTCCTACTGCAAAAAAGAATGCTACCTGATTAAATAGGAGATTTAATAGGAGCTGTAGTAGTGGCGCAGTAGTTAGAGTGCAGTACTGCATTCTACTTCTGTTAACAGTCGACTGCCAGTAAGTTCAGCAGTTCGAGTCTCAATAGCTCAAGGTTGACTCAGCCTTCCATCCTTCCGAGGTCGGTCAAATGAGGACCCAGATTGTTGTGGGCAATATGCTGATTTCTGTAAACCACTTAGAGAGGGCTATAAAGCACTGTGAAGCTGTATACAAGTCTAACTGCTAAGTCTAACTGCTACTGCTATTTAAAAAGAAATAATTACCTGGAAAGAGGAAAAGATGGTGCCCAAATACGCAAAGAAACACATAAATATTGTGACAATGTTGAAAAATGGTAAGTCTTCAGGTCTAACTAAAGAATTTTTGAAATATGTACATGGTTTGCTTATGGAGTGGCTGTAGGATTTGTTTAAAGTGTGGGAAGATGTATATGTGTTGAAAATGGGAATGTTATTGTTCATTGTTCTATGATAACAAGGAGAAAGTAACAAGTGTAAAACCAAAACCTATAGACAGATTAATTTGTTATATGTAACTATAATAGTGTTCAGTAGAATTTTGATTATCGCTTCTTGTATTCTTTCAAAGATCAAAATTTGGGGAGGTATAGTGTGTCAATGTGCTAGGCTGAGGATATACAGACCATGAATTTGCTCTTTATCAAGCTATTTGCTATTCATCAAATACTGAAAAAATATATAAATGTGAAATAAATATTTATTTAAAATTTGTTGTTATAGGCTCCAAACATGAATAAGCATGTACTTTATATGTTGATGATACCATACAGCTGTGAATTCAGCTGACTTTAAAGCAACCTGTAAATATTTTTCAAAAAACAACGCTTCAATATTTAGATTGGGATTATCTCCAAGTGTGAACTTTTCATGTAAGCACAGATCAGATTTAAATTTCTATCCTGTACCCTTCCAGCTATGTTAATATTGGGGGTGAACCTGAATTTTGACTGAAATAAGAACCAAGTTGCTGCCAAGATGAGAGCAATCATATAAACAATTATGTGCCTAAAATTGTTTTTGAAATAAAAAAATTAGATTCCACATTAAGATCTAGATAGAAGGTGATTATTATTTACTTATTTAGCGTTATGGTTATGATACAATTGGTCAGAAGGCTGCAGTTAGTAAAAAGTACTTATTTGACTGCCGAAAAGCACTAGTCTGTTTAATTTGCACTTGTATCCTATCAGGGTGTGCTACAGAGAGTGAAGTAGCTCCATACCAGAAAAATGAGTGGCGTCCTACAGTATCATCTGGGGCCTTCTCTCACCACTGATGTTGCCTTTTGCAATTGGGCATCACATTGGGCAGGTCCAGCACCAACAAGGGTCCAACCATCCGCACAAAACACTGCCATGTTTGCCATCAAAATTGTACCTATTTATCTACTTGCATTTAGTATACTTTTGAACTGCTAGGTGGACAGAAGCTGAGAACAAGTGACAGGAGCTCGCTCCACCACACGATGCTAGGACTTGAACCAGTAGAGCAAAGACCATCTCCAAGTTCTTTAAGCCACTGAGTCAACGTATCTCTGGAGAGGGTGATTGATATAAATTTAAATTTAAACAAATAAACACTGAACTTTAAAATGAAAGCTACAATTCAGATAAAGAAAACCTGTGGGCATATCTACCCCATAAATATTTAATTATTAGATTGATGTGGAGGATTTATTTTAAGAACATTCATTCTTCCCTATAAAGGGGTAAATTGCAACCATCTATATCAATATCCATTTGATTTAGTTTGAAATAATCAAATTATATTTTCATAGGAATAATTCTTCAAAGATATCTATAAGAATTTGCCCTATAAACAAGCCTCCTTTTCACAAATATCCCTAGAAACATAGGCCAACTTAATCTTGTTCCAGGTAATTGAATAACTCAACAGTTTATGAGACTGTTACATAACATTCACAAGTGTAGGTAAAGAACCTTGATAATTAGTGATAAGGTCCAATAGGTCTATATATAGTTTCAGCCCTGTTTAGCTATCACAATATATCCCAATGTAATATTCATATTCTGATGTTATTCATGATGGTAGTTCTGAGCTGTTTAAAAAAGGAATAGAATAGAATAGAATAGAATAGAATAGAATAGAATAGAATAGAATAGAATAGAATAGAAGATGGAAGGGACCTTGGAGGTCTTCTAGTCCAGCCCCCCGTTCAAGCAGGAGACCCTCACCATTTCAGACAAATGACTGTCCAGTCTCTTCTTAAAAATCTCCAGTGATGAAGCTTTCTTTTATCACATTGATCTTAATTAGAATTACTAAGGTACTAAAGCACTTCTGTAATGGTTGGAGGAAACAGCATACACTGCCACTCTTCATAAATGCCTCTGAGCCACAATATCTATGCACTCTGTTCCTTCTGGTTCTGAGGGCCTTTCCCCACGGACATCCTGCTGCCCCCTGGCCTCTTAGCACCCCCCCTGCCACCCCTCTGGCCTCCTAGCGGGCCCCCCTAAGCCATCCTACCGCCCCCCAAGGGGTGGTACCGCCCACTTTGGGAACCACTGTTCTAATCAGTACTATCCTTTCTAAATTTACAAGGGCATGCAAATAAATTTCCCAAACATATTGAAGGATGTTGATCTAAATGCAATGCAAAAAACAAAAAACCCCATTAAAATTCAAAGTCCATATTAGCGCAATTAACATCACTCAATTTGCATTAAAAAAACAGTGAGTGAAAGCTTTGAAGATCCCTAGAATTCTTTCCCAGAAAAGATATGCATTTTTTTAAAAAAAGATATATATTTAATGATAGAATTTAAAATTTACAAGTGGCACGCCTACACAGAAGTACTTAGACTCAGAGTAGAAGCAGTATTTTGCTATCATTCAATCCGTAGAACTGTTAGGTGCCGATTTAACCAACCACACACGCATCTTCATTGTTCTGGATAAAAGAAGCTTGGCTAAACTAATCGCTATTCTTGTTGCTTTTATCTGACAAGGATTCTATCTATGGATGTCATGGAAGGCAGGTCTCCAACTTAGATGTTTGTCCCTAATGACAGTGACATCAATACAATGAAACAAACATTTTCTTATGATGTGGCAGTGCAAACACTGCCCTTCTGTACTTGTTTCACAAGGCTGCACACAAGTATGCAAGATGCTGAGTTTGCATCACAGCATGTATTCCATGTACACTGTCCCAAATACAACTGTCCCTGAATGGCTTACAGATCTCCTTACAGAAATCAGATTAAAAGGAATTCCCTGCTGATTTGATTGCCTTCAGGTTCCTAGGTCTCGATGACATCCACCCTCCAATACTGAAGGAGCCGGCTGAAAAGCTGTGGGGGCTCTTTTCATTGCCCTCGAGGAGACCTGTAGAATTGGGAAGGTGCCAAAAGAACAAATGGGAGTTCCTTTCCTGTGGCTATGGGAGCTGCAGTTTCAACAGTGGTTTTAGAATAAAGACAGCAGGTTCATCATTAGCACCCCCTCAATAGGTCCTGCTTTTCTAGAATTCACGTTTGCTTTTTGAAAATGAACTGAATGCATGGTTGAGATTAATGAGCATTATGCTCTGTATGATAATGCATAATGTTCATTCAGCAGAATCCATGACCTTGTATTATCTTAATCCTCATAACAAGCACTTAGTGGTATCTATGGGAGATGGAAAGGGACTCCAAAGAGTTCAAATGGGGGCTGCAACTGCGTCATCCTTTGATACATGAGTTGGCATTGCACGCATGTGCAAAGAAGCAGGGCTTCAACAGTCCTGCGATGACTGCTGCCTTGACACCACAGACAGGAGCATTGTATGACGGAGATGAAGTCTTTTCCTGCACTGCAAGGAAAGCAAGAACCTCCAGTGAATTTCTAACGGCTCACCCAGTAAGCAATATTATCATTATCAATGGTATTATCATTCATTCATTCATTCATTCATTCATTCATTCTAAAAAAAAACCCAACTACTTCTAAAAATGAACAGACATTTGCTGGTATTTTTCATGCTGAATCCTTCCTTAAATAAGTAAGTCTAAATCAATCAATAAAACAAATGCATTGAAATAAGAGAACTGTTTCAATATCTTACACAATTGGAAGAGAATACTGCAAATGGAGGACATCGCTACTCTCTCGGCAGTATGGATTTTTTTTCCCCCACAAGAGTTGAGAAACTCCTGAGTCCTAAAATAGCGATCACCACCACCGTCCCCCAAAGGCCAGGAGCTGGTCCCTGCCCACTTATCTGACCTGAGCAGTAGCAGAGACTACTTCTTATACAAATAGCCCTGACTGTGGAAGAGGTGCCATTGTCCCCAGCTCCCATTCAGCTGAGCCTGGGTATCTTCTGTCCCAAGAGCCCCTGAGCTCCAATTACAGGGAAAACAGATGAGGAAGCTCGTTGGGTCTCTCTGCCCCAAGTGCGGATCACTAGCAGAGAAGCCAAAGGTCTCGCTTCTTTTTGCATAGACCCAGACCCAGACACTGAACAAAGCTCTTCCTTGCCTCAGATGATGAGGGATCTAAAAATATCCAACAGCACAAATCATTCAGCATTGGAGTCTTTCAATGGCAACCAGCTGGGCAGCCGGACTTTCCTTTTTGCAGCACCCCCAATCCTATTTAGAAAGACCACTTATCCACTTACTGGGGAATACTTATTTCAGATAAACATTCTCTCCTGCTTCCCACCTCCTGGTTGCTATAATTATCAAGGCACAGGGGGGACAGTGTTCCTGTAATCGGAGCTCTTCACCTACCACAGCCAGCAAAGGAGCATCACCTTGTGCAAAGGTGCATTTTTTATGTTTTTTAAAAAAATTATTCAATCTCTGTCCCACTTTCTGTCTATATAAACAGTCCAGACAGCTTACAATAATTACATTATACTTCCAACTTCTGATGTGTTGAATTATGGTGCACAATTCAGATCTCAATGAAGAGAAGTCGGCAGGGCCGGATTTTCCTATAGGCTAACTAGGCTTCAGCCTAGGGCCTCAATGATGTATTTTATTATCTCTCATGCAGTTTACATAATTTACAAACTTAAAAATGGGAGGTGAAAGGGCCTCATAAGTGGAATAGAGCCTCTTTTCATCTAAATCCAGCCCTGGATGTCGGAGTTCAAGAATGGCCAGAGGTTTCACCCTTCTAATCCAAATATGAAACATCGAACACAGGGTTTTACAACCTTGGCAACTATAAGACTTGTGGACTTCAAATCCCAGAATTCCCCACTCAATCTGACTGGGGAATCCTGGGAGCCGAAGTCCATAAGTCTTAAAATTGCCAAGGCTGGGCAAACTCTGATCTAACATAAACTGCTGTTAATCCATGTTATATTTATGCACTGATTCTGATTGTAAACAAATACTCCTCCCCATCCAGATAATGTTACTCTGATCACGTACTATTGTTGATCAGTTTATGTTCTAAACACAGATTCTTAAAAAATGGTTTGGTGACTTAACAGCACATTTCCAGCATTTAGAGTGTTAATTCCTTCAAGATGACTACCACATATTCTCTTTTCCTTTGATAGACTCTATCTAAGCTGCTAGAATGGAAAAGGTTGGCTAACTTTTCCTATACCATGCAGACCATGTTCCTCTAATTATTTAATCCAGATTAAGCCCAGTATTGAAATACAGCTTTTTCTGTATGTAGATTAATCTACAAACAAAGGCAAGGATACAGCTGCCACTTTGTGTCTGCTGTGATAGGTACACAGTCATTCTCTGTGAGAGATAAACACAATTTCTTTCAGTTAAATCATTTACACACATTACCATACAATGAGGGTGGGGTGGAGAAAACACACTCCCAAAGATTCCCAGACAGGAACAATTGTATTTCTTTGGAAGTTTACAGGAAAGACACAAGGCCATTGTGGGTTTAATGTTTGTTTAGTGCATCAAATAAGCGTTAAAATGTAAGTCTGTATGGAAGTATTGGCAGCTGTTGCCATACTAATCCGTGTGGACAGAGGAGAGACAGAATAAAAATATTAAAAATGGAGCATCATAGATTTTTTTTAAAAATCACTTAACAATAGGATTTATAAAGATTAAAGGACCCACTACCTCCAAAGGAAACCTATCCCTTTTTGTTTCTGATGATATTTAATACATTATTTTATGCATCTTCTTCTCCTATCTGGTGTCTTCCATGTATACTAAACTTCAACTTCCATAATCCCCAACCGTCACACCCATTAGCTGTATTATAGCTAGGCACAATGCTTTTTTTGTTATAGAACATACTGGAACACAGTTCCAGCACCTTTTTTTGGCTTAAATATAATGAATTAAATTTATGTTGAGAACTGAATATATTTTTTTAAAATAAAAGATTAACAAGATGTGAGTTCCAGCATTTGTTTATTTATTTATTTATTTATTACAAAAAAAGGACTGACTAGGCATATGGAAAGCGTAATCCAAGACATTGGGAGAGCGTGATATGTAGCTGCTATATATTCCTTGCAAGCCTTTTCTCTCAGTATCAGTCCTTAAAAGTCCACAATCCCACTTGGAGAGAAGCATCAGCAGTTTACTTGAGAGGGAAGTATTTACAGAAATAGCCTGTCACCGCCATCAAATAGCTTTAGGGTAAATGTAAAATTGGGGACAGAGTAATGTTTATTGGATGACCTGAGAGGAGGAGGAGAATGAAAAAGTAAAGGCAGGGGTATCAAGCTACATTTCATTGCAAGCCACTTAGAGGGCTGCCACAGGCGCCGTGGGTCACGCTTCCCATCTCCCCACCCCCGTGGCCTCTTGCAGGTGTTGCTGACTCCCCCTGTGGCCTCCCGTGCTCCCCCAATGGCCTTCGCTATCACCCCCAGGGCCCCCACGGGACTCCTGCAATCCCCCCCACGCCCGTTGCCGATGCCCCCATATTTTTTTTCTCTCTGTGCTATAAAGGAAGTGATTTTCCAATTAGTACCGGGTAGATCTAAGCTACTTGTTTCATGTTATATTTTCAGAAGGTGTGTATCCACTATCCTTATTATGGGCCAATCTCATTCCACCATCAAAGTGAGTGTCGAAATGAATAAGATGCTACTGCAGCTTCTTTGTGATTCCTTTTTCCTTCCTAGCACTTTTCCCTGCAAACTCACAAAATCTCATAACAAACATGCCAACCACACTAGCCCAAAGCTTGGGGGAAAGCCAATTTTAAAAGAGAGCTTTTACATGAGGGCCAGGGTAAGGAATATATGGAACTCTTGGCGGATGCTTCTCCAGAGGGCAGGCACTGTGCCAGAGAAAGCCTCCATTTTAGACTCTGTCAGGTGACTTTGTTTAAATGGTGGGACCTGGGACATGCCACCTCTGTGCTAATTGGACAGGATAGGCAAAGCTTATTGTGGAGAGATGGGAAGAGAAGGAGGAGGAGATGGAGGAGAAGGAGGAGGAAGAAAAGGAGGAGGAGATGGAGGAGAAGGAGGAGAAGGAGGAGGAGAAGGAGGAGGAGGAGGAGATGGAGGAGGAGGCGGAGGAGGAGGAAGAGGAAGAGGAGGAGATGGAGGAGGAGGAGTGGTGTGGGGTCCTTGATGATCTCTGAGCTTGGCTGCTCTCTTGCAGACGTTTCATGACCGAGCTGGGCAACATCATCAGTGCTAAAAGAGAGAGGGATTTGAGGAGGAGGAGTGTGGGGTCCTTGGTGCTCTCTATGCTTAGTGGGTTTTTTGCAGACCTTTCATCACCCAACTGGATAACATCATCAGTGCTGGAAGGGAGTGGGGTTTGTGGCAAAGAGGAGGAGGAAGAGGAGGAGGAGGAGGAGGAGGAGGAGGAGGAGGCGACCCCCTCTTCTTTGGGGCAGCCCCTCAAATCCTGGAAGACTGCTGTCATGTCCCCCCTAGTCCTTCTTTTCTCTAGACCGGCCACCCCCAATTCCTGCCACCGTTCTTCCTATGTCTCCAGGCCTTCGATCCTCCTCGTTGCTCTTCTCTGCACTCTTTGCAGATGAAACAACAATTGACGGATCACAGACCAACTGAGACCGCCTTGAACGCTGTGTGCCTCCGCCAGGGGGGGTTACCTTGAGTTCCAGGTCGCATCGATCCACAGCAATCTGTGGCTGGCTCACCAGCGAGAAATCGATCCCTGCGGTGGAATCTATCTGGGTCCAAACTAGAGAGGAACGAGAGAAAGCAACGCTCGAGATCTGACGGGAAGGAGAGGAAGTTGGCTTTGAGTTCGACCGGGCTGGGTTTACTCACACTTGGCGATTCTCAGGTTCTGCGCCAAGCGGTTGACGGATTCGCTGACCACTGTACACACCTGGAAGGGAAGGGAAACCCGATCACGGAGGGGGAAGAGGTGGCCGGCGTAGAAAATGCTTTTTTTCCCCTTTCAGTTCTCAACCCGATTTGTAGTGTAAGGTATACTTTACTAAAGGCCAAGTGGACTACAGCAGAGCAAAGCCAGAAACTGAGGTTCAGGCACCCAATTCTCCCAGAGAATGGCCCCTTCCCGTTGCTTTCTTCCCTTTGTCCGATCACACTCAAATAAAATGTTTTGGGGGAGGGTCTCTTCAACTGTAGGCTGGCCGGTGTGCGGTTGCATGCCATTTCCGGCTGTCTGGCTTGTCTTCGGAGATGTGTCTCTAGAACAGGGCTGTCAAAACTCGATTTCATTGAGGGCCATGACCACTGCTGCTGCCAGGGCCGCCACAGGCCGACCCCCCCCCATGGTCCCCGCCGATCCTGAGGCCCTGCCGCCATGATGCCCCTGGGGAGCGCCCCACTCGCCTTCAGGACTGCCCTGTGGTAACCAGCTTTAAAGCGCTTCATGGCATGGGGCCCAGTTATCTGCAGGACCGCATTCGACCCACTGATACCTCCCGCCGACCTGTTCGCTCCCACAGAGGGGGCCTCCTCAGGGTGCC